>JAOCNB020389055.1:0-23481 GCA_026546465.2 Palythoa caribaeorum
AAAGATAACAAAGTTAGTTTTGTCAACATTGAGGGCTAGTCTATTAACAGAAAGCCAATCAGAAACATTCTTGAGCTCATTGTTTAAAAACGTTTCAATCAAATCAAGACTTTTTGATGAGAAATAAATATTAGTGTCATCTGCAAAAAGGTGAAATATTAATTTTTTGGAACAGTTTGGCAAATCATTAATATAAATAAGAAACAATAAAGGACCAAGAACTGATCCTTGAGGTACACCAGAAATTGTCATTCGACGGTCAGAATTATTACCATTAATAGAAACATACTGACTTCTCTCACTTAAATAAGACTTAAACCAGTCATTAGCAGTACCTCTTATGCCATAGTGTTCAAGTTTTTTCAAAAGTATCGCATGATGAACTGTGTCAAAAGCTTTTTTTAGATCAAGAAATAAGCCACACCCAAAAGAGCGACTATCCAATGAAGTTTTCATTTGTTCTACTATACTAATTAGTGCCTGTGATGTAGAATAATTTGCCCTAAACCCAAACTGAAGATCTCTGAAGAACTTGTGGGAGCCAAAAAATTGACTCTAGAAATTTGCCTTCAAGAAAGTGAGAGAAATGGGTCGTACCTTTTGGTATTAATTTTTCAGTTTGTTTTCCAATATTAACGAAAAAATTATTGAAGATATTAGCAACCTTGACTGGTTCACAGATGAAGTTGTCATTTTGGTCTTTGAGATGTATTGAGGGACTGAGGTTATTATTGTTTAAGTTGATTATTGATTTAATGCCACTCCATAGTTTTTTCATGTTGGAACAACCTTCCTGTGGAACAACTTTCCTTCGGAACAACCTTCCTGTGGAACAATCTTCCTGTGGGAGAACCTTCCTGTGGAACAAGCTTCCTCTGGAAGAACCTTCCTGTGGAACAAACGTCGTGTTGAACAACCTACCTTTGGAACAACCTTTCTTCGGAACAACCTTCCTTTGAAACAACCTTCCTTTGGAATAACGATTCTGTGGAACAAGCTTCCTGTGGAAGAACCCTCCTTAGGAACAACCTTCCTGTTGAACAACCTTGCTGTCAAACAACCTTCCTGTGGAACAAACCTCCTATTGAACAATCTTTTTGTGGAACAAACTTTCTGTGAAACAACGATTCTTGAGAACAAACGTCCTCAGGAACAAACTTCATGTGGAACTAACTTCCTGTGGAATAAACTTCCTGTGAACAAACTTTCGGTTGAACAATCTTCCCGAAAGAAGTGACTTAAAACAAACAATAACTACCATTACTCTGTTTTCACGGTTTGGTACATAAAATAATGTACTCCCGGGGGCTTATGTTAAATGTCAGGCCTACTGAAGGGCCTGAGAAGGATTGAGAGGGCTACAGATGAGCGTTATTCGAAACTGTAAAAGTAAAGTAGCCAACCCAACCATCAGTTAGTAACTCACTCAATCATTTAGTCAATTAATCATCAAATTAAATCAATCATTCAGTTGGTCAATTGATCAACCACTCTATCAAGTAATCAATCAATCAACTACTCGTTCAGTCAATTTGTCAACCGTTGTCTGTTAGTGTAATCCTCGTTTTGCCAATCGCTTATCTTAAGAAGACTGTAAAATTTGCTTGAGGAGTAATAGTAATAATTACAGTAATTGTGATAGTACTAATACTAATACCAACACCAACACCATAACCATGCAATACTATTACCAAAAGCAGTTCCATTACCGAACCAACATTATACCAAGACCATTCGGTCAATACCAACACTAATACCAATCTCGACTTCGATACTAATACGAATGCCAATATCAATGCTAATCAACACCCCACGAATACCATTACGAATCATACCAACAATACCGATATCATACCAATACCAACACCAATTAATACTAATACTGACACCAATATTAATATTAATACCTACCAGTACTAACGTTAAAACTACTACTTGAGTGATATTATTAATGAACGCAAATTTGTTGTCAATCTACACATTTATCTGACTGTTTTGTTTTGATTTGGTAAAATAACTAAGTTCTAGTTAAACTGGAGCCTTAAGCAATTATAATATGGATGTGTATGTTACAGTTTAATAGGAATATAATTTACTCTCTGAAGATTTTGAAGAGTTCGCAAAATTTGGTTCTTGCTCCAATGCTCGCGCAAAAATTTAGCAGTAGTTGCACTGTTGGATAGAGGCTCATTTTTGTAAATTAGTAGTTGCTCACATCTTCCCTTTGATTTATCTAATAACTGTTAAGTCTTATATACGTTGTATTTGCGTGGAGAATTCGTACTCCTAGTTATTGTACAAGATCATTTGTTACTCAGAATGGTTTGAAAAATGTCGGGGTTCCAAAAATAAAGGTGTTTGCGCTGGCCAAAATATGATCGCCGTGGTTGCCTGTTCGCCAGTGCCCCCGTTTACCAATTTCTGTTGCTACATTTGCTGAGAAATATTTGGCAAATAATATTTTATGATAAAAATATTAAAATTGATAGTGAAAACACACTAATCGTTTCTGGGGCAGCGCAATTTAGTGATATATTTGGCTTTTTAATACATAAAAGGCTTGCAAACTCGCCCGAGGTTGTTTTTATTTCATTTCTTGTGCAGCGTTATTGATTTTAGAGCTAAACAATCAGGAGATATCTTGAATATTTAAGGGGTTTTTTGTTGGAGAAGCTTTGTTATACTCATTATTACTAGTGTTTAATCCCTATTTTGATACGGTAGGGTGTATACTCTTTGAATTTTTTACTGATTTATGAAATAGGGGTGGCAGACTAAGAGCCGTGTTTAAGAACAGTGGAATAGTTGTTTGTTCTGCCATTATTTTATCGCCTCCCCACCTGAAGGCGTTGCTGGTAATTGTCTTTAATGCCTTAGGGTAATAATAATGTTCGTTGTCTCAACCTTATTTTTTTAAGAGACAAAGTTTGCTTACAAAGTAATGATTTTGTTTTCCATTTCGCACTATCTGTTTTGTATTGCCCTGAGGAATAGATGAGATATAGTTTTATGTATGGAAGAAAGGCTCCAGAAAACTCGAATTGAAAGCAATCAGGAACGCATATAAGTAATCCCGGCCATATTTTCATTTCTGTTCAAAATCAAAGTGCTGCACTTAGTATTTTAGTAAAGAAACTTTTGTTTCTAGTCTTTTCAAGTGAATGCATTGAAATACGTTACATTTTTAGCAACTGACATCTCTGAGTCAAGTTTGAAGTTTCATTTACATTGAAAAATGGCTAAAATGCACGCTTAGAGAACTGATAGAACTAACGATTTTTTTCTCAGTTTTGTCCTGTGTTTGCTCATGCTTTTAAATCACATTTTTTAATCAGTTGTAAATTGTTACTGGAATATTTTTAGCGTATTGTACACTTTATCTTTTTCGGATAAAGAGCCACTGTGTCAGTGGAAATCAGTGCCGAAATAAAGTCGTTATTATTTTTAATGATAAATTCAGATTTTTTCATTGTACAATATTTTTGAAAGGGAGATAATTAAATGAAAAAGTACAATTTTCTTTTAAAATTCGAAAATAAGCTCAGAGAAAATGCTAGACCAGTGAGACTTTTTCTAAATTTTGATAAATGTGTTTGATAAATATAAAAACAGCGTCCTTGCTTCACAATAGTGGCTAATTAGCGAGGGCGTCTGTAGCCCTTTTGACGTAAAAAACATGGGAACTTGTTGACGTTAATTTTGAATATTTCGCCCATCAAACTGTCACCGTCCGTCTGTTCTGATTTAGTGTTAAGATGGAGAAGCTTAAGTCTTGCCGTGCTCCCTTTAGGGTTATCTGTTGTTTAAACTAGTGCAACGTAATGGCTTTGAATTTTTATGGAGACACGAAGGAAGCGTGAACCAGAACTTTTAGAATGTTGCCTGCAGCTACTTGACAAACGGAAACTGGAGATTGAATAGAAATAAAAACGAACACGTAAATGTTGTACGAAGAGTAGGCATTATATATCGAGTTTACACTGAAGTTACCGGGCAGTTTTATAATAACAATATTTATTATTATTATATTTAAAGGAGGCCGGCGAATGTGAAACAAGCGGGTGCTTCCCGGCCATCTTGAAAGCTTCGCGCATGCATTTTAAACTTAGTGCCACTGAAAAGTCCAAAACATACCTTTTTTTCAAAAAGACCTTGTGTCGACTGGAAACGAGTTTTAGGTGCCTTTTTATATCGACTTTTTTGTTCAAGGCATCAGTTTATGTCAGTAACATTTTTGTAGAATGAAACCCGCGATAGACATTAAACTTTCTCACGAACGTGCAAGTTCCCGCCTTTTATAAAAAAAAATTATCCAGTAACTTTAAACTGCAACTGACAGAGTTTTGCCATGTGTTGAAATCACAGTCATAGAATACACATCCTTAAAATCAGACAAATTTCTGATTCGTAATAACGGCGACCTGAACTCATCAAGTGAGGCTGTTAAATAAAGGCGTATTGCACGGCTAAACATAGCCGCAACTGTCAACATCTGCGAGAAATCATGAGTATTTTAAAATCTGCCCATTGCGATTTTTACTTTATAGAATATTGCATTATGTGGCAAAATAGCAAAACCTTTATCAATGTCATCATCTATCATTTTATTATAAATTGTACTTATGCTTTTGAATTTTTTCTAGTTCTAAAAACTTGGCGTTTTAATAACTTAGAAATTAGGTGTATGGTTTGCATTGGTTGCTAGGGAAAAAGTGGACAAACTGCAAAGATCTATTAGTATATATCTATAGTTATGTACAACTTGGTAAATACACGCACCGTTACCGAAATGGAACTGGTGTTGATATTTTTTCATATTTTTAACTTAAAAACTCTCATCTTGAGACATTTTCAGGAACGACTGCGTTTTGAATCAACACAAACAAAAAATTTGCATATTAGAATCGTGTTTTTCAGCAATGGCCACCAGTTTAGCATTTTTTAGGAAAAACATTAAAATGATAAAGTTTCATTTATGGCTAAAGAGATCGAATTTTCAGTCAAAGATTATGAAATACTTTTTTGTCTAATTTGCGAAAGTAATTTTATCAAGCGAGTTCTAAGGACTAGTTTATAACATGCTTTGTGTAATCACATCGCGCGATTTGATTTTTCATTTCTATTACTTTAACACAAAAAGTCGCGGTTTGAGCGTGCCACTATAGAATATTTAAAAAATTCTCTGTGTGAAACGCTTTTATCTTATATACAGCAAAGCCACAGCAATCTAAGCTTCTCTTTGAACTATATACAGTCATATAACTTTTGAACTGAACGACCCTCAAGGCCAAAGGCAAAATCGAGAATTGTAAGACACAATGTGAATTATATGTATTCGCCATGTTTTTATTCTTTACTATTTGACTTAATTTGAAAAAATTTACTTCGTGCCCAATCTTTTGTTGTAATGATTAGCGAAACAAGGTCGTTATAGTCTGTAATGTTTTCTGTTGAGAGATATTTCATGTTGGCTTTCAGTTTGTGGTTCGTTTGTTACCTATCCAAACACATCACATTAATTGCATGTACCACGCGTTCATCTGAACTATTACTCAGCTTAGATTCTAATTAAGTTTAGTGTCATAAGAAATTTTAATCTTTAATTATTAGAATAATCTTTGAAGACAGAATCTATTAATTGCTATTGCAAATGACCCAGCGAATACTGAATTATTAAGAAAGTAAATTTGTCAAGTTCAAGCAAAATCATTGTTACAAAATTTTGTTTTTCTAGTTGCATTTCCATTTTCAGTTGTGCCTGTCTAAACTGACTTAAAAACATTTTGATACTGCTCAAGAAATAGCGCCAAGGCTTGATCTTCCAAAAAGAGATGTAAAATTGTCAAAACTGTTTGATTTGATTGAAGAACACAGGCCTGTCAGAAAAAAATATTTATTGTATTTGTTTTCTTTCTTGTGAAGTCAATGGTGTACCCTTGTTATATAAACGATAGATAAGACTTGCAAAACTTTGTAAAATTTCTGAACAAGAATCGAGCAAGTTTAGTGTAGCGCTGTAGCTTAGCTATCGCCTGGGGCGTTTATTTTGCTTATGATGTGGTGAAATATAAAAGGATCTTATAAAGTAACAAAACTGGACGAATAACAAAGACTTCACAAAAAAATGTTTGTTTGTTTTACAACTGGACTCGCCGCCTCAAAAATCATTTCCTATGGTAAAAATGTAAACATAAATGATATATTGTGCAAGGACTTGACAGGTTTTTCAAAAGAAACGAGAAAGGTAGCAATGGTTTTAAAATCGAATAAAGTAACGCCATCTGTCTCCTTTGTGCAAAAAACAGACACGTTTCCGAAAGCGAGCCGAAAAATTCGTTAATTTTCGAACAATCTTATGGGTTAAAATTGAAAATTTCAGCATGCATGGCTCACGGGACTTCTGATATAAGGAACAGTTTTGTTGCAAAGATTTACTGCCTGTATCGAATTTAATACATCTATTATTTCGCGAACTTTTTTCTCAGTTTTCTTCGCCGTAACGATTTCTGCAATGGGTTTCCAATATCAGACATAATTTGACAGCTGATTCAACGTTTTGGAATTCTTCGTTTCATAATCAGTGTTTTGAAGAACTTAACTTTGCATTTTATGAAACAAAAGATTGAAATTGTACTCGGGCAGTCAAAAGTTTGTATTGTTATCATAATGTTCCCATCTTTTCAAATTTTGATGCGTTTCAAGATTTTCCGAGAAATGTGCCGTTGCGTTGAAAGTAAGTACCCATTTGGATTTGACTTCAGATAAAGGATTTTTAATCAGTTATTTTGCCAAAGTAATATCTTTAGGCGTGCAGTCTAAAATTTTAAACTCAATCTCGTTTGCGATAATTAACGCGAAACAAATTTTAAACAAAAAGTGTGTTAGCGCGACGAATGTATTAAATTGTACGCACGGATATTGCGAACCGCTTAATTCATCTACAAATCGATTTTACATATGATTTCATCGTCGTGCTCTGCTCAAGAAAAAGAGCTACAGTAAAACCTATTAAAAATTGATTCTTTTATGACTGTACTATCGTCGGTTCGCTGAAGACGTTGAATTTTTTTTGCTTGTTTTTGCCCGGGGAACAAATTTTAAGTTGAATAAAAGTAAATAAAAGATTATCCTTCTTGTAATTAAAAAAACATGACTTCATTTACTTCTGTGACCTTCAGAGCTTTTGGATTGAGAAGCTGAAAGATTCTAAATTAATGAGAATTATAATAATTTGCCTTAGATATATTCTTACTATGTGCCACCTGCTGTGAGGAATTATTTAGTAACAACAACTCTGTCACTGAACGCAAACAAGTTTTGATTCTTCGTGGTATGAAATATTGGTTTAATTATTTGTGCACTGTTCACTCATATTGGCTAACCAAAAATATCTAGAGCCTAGAGGCAATCCAAGGAACATTTTGATCTGGTCTTTTCTAAAGATTACTAATTTATCAGTTTCTTTTTCTGTAAGTTCCAGAATTTCAAAAAAAACAAACAGGTGATACTTAAGTTCTTTCTTTTGGCATATCTGAACAGTATTTCATATTCGGACTTGTGAGCGTCAAGAGTTCTTTCTTACAAAACCCACGTCTTTTCTTTGAGCTTATTTCCATCTGTGCCATTGTTTGTTTCTTTTAATGAGCCTCGAGGCCAAGGAGATATGGAGATTTCTTTGAATTTTAAAACTTTCTAGTTTTCATGCAACCAACATCACATTTTTATTCGACATTCTTTGTACAAAATGTTTTGACTGACGCCAAGTTGTAAAAAAGATTTGCCTGACTTCCATGCCGTCTTTTGTTTGTGCGTGCTGGAAAGTGAAAATAAATTCGAACACATTTACATTAAGTATCTCTTCCCGTCTCACGAAAGCCCGTGGCATGTTTCTTTATTTTTTAATTCAACTGCGGTCAAAAATGGAATCAACAATTTGCCCAGATATTTAGTCACCTTGTCTGCTTGTTATCCCTGTGCGTTTGGGTTGGTGACATGAAGGCGCTTTGCGCAATTCACCTGCTTCTTTGTTGTTTTTTTCAAGCATATTTTGTGTCTTTGTGGTCAAAATCTGCCTATTTGTGAGGCTGAAAAAATGGTTCTTTTTACAAAATACACAAACTGTTTTCGTTTATCCGCCTTTTTGCGGCCGATAGACCCAAATTTGTAGCTTGATTTGATTTGATTTGCTTCTTAAAGTAACTGGTACCTGATTTTTCGTGAAGTGATCGCGTTAGCAGCAATTCAAAAAGCAGCTTCTAATCTTGAACTAAAAACTCAGATCCGCTTTCTTTTCATAAAAGAGGATTTAGCCAGCGGAAATTCTGCGTGGAAAATCGAATTAACTTTCGTGAGTGTGACATACATTATAGGTTGGCTATCAGTAAGCACGTCCAATACGGCGCCTCTTAATAGCAAAACAAACAAACGTTACATTCGCATTGTAAGCAACACTCGCTCATTTACGCACAAAAGTTTGATAAATCGCTCTTCATAACTATCTAGGAACGATTACAATTAAATTTACAATTAAAACTAAAATTTGTTTTTAACTGATCCATTCTGTTGTCATTCCGTGGTGATTTAGCGTTTAGTTGTCATGTTGAACTATGGACCGTCTGAACATGTCAAAAACTTCAAGCCTCAGGTACTTTGTAAAATATTTATCCAACATCCAACGACAGCTTGACAGTTCTTCGAGTTTATTGACTTGAGAAACATAGAAAGAATCTGGAGTGCCGGGCTGCGTATCTCAATAAGTACTTTTGTACAATATACGATTGCTGCGAAAGAAATCCTTTTATAATGGTAGCAGATTAAGAACTGCATGTTTTAAACGGCCCATTACTCGCAGGAAATAAGGTTAATAGCCGTGGTAGGGGGTCTGGGGACGAGCTTTAGCTAATGAGGTCATCGCATGATTGACAGGTGACAAGCAATTATCACGGAAATTACATAGGATTATAACAATGAGTTGCATCCACCTGAGACGATGGCCAGATAAGGCTGACAATGGTGAATGCTTTTCAAATCCTTAACTTCAGCTAAGAAAACAAAGACCTTTATTCTCTTTGTTACAACCAATAAATGTTTTGAATACTCACTTTGTTTAGCCATTGAATAGAAAAATCTGTCTTGTAAATATTTTCCATTCCAATTTATGTCAATATCGCGGTCATTTTTTCATCATTCCCCGAAACCAAAACCACTAGGTTTGCCAAATATCATAGATAGCCGCTATATTATCGGCCAAGCAACTCTTAATCCGGTTAGTTGGTGTTGATAAGTGGGGCGGAGTTTAGCGCTGTAGTTTGCGAAGAGCTGTTTATTCCATTACAGCAATTCCTGCTAATTAGAATCCTGTGTACGCCAATGGAACAGATTTTGTTGGCGATCTGGCCTTTGTTTCAATTCAAATTTTAGTGTTGTTTTGTTGCCACCCCCTAGAATTGGAGAATAATAGGAGATGGCATGTGAAAAGTGACACGGCTATTGACAGCACATAAACATTACACGCTACAAGTAAATCCCGAGGGCTGAATGCTGTTTTTTCATATTAATCATATTAAACGTTTTGTGAAAACCTTTGCTAAGTTCGCATCGAAGCGTTTAAAATGAGCATGGCGTTGCAACGTCGTCGAAAATTGTGCTTTCGTGCCACGTGCTCGAACGAAATAGTACTCCAGTATAATTGACCGTATCATTGGCATAAGAAAGAGAGCGGACAGTGTTCGCTTACAACATGCCAAATTCTCGCCACTCAAACAAAGAATAAGAATACGAGCCGTGTGTCGTATGAAGTTACGCGTTAAAGCAACGTTTTTGTGCTTCAACCGACGAAGAGAATGAAATTTGCTTCTTCGAGTGATCGTCAGACATGGCGATAACCGCGCTGGTTTTCACCTGTCTATAACAATGATTCCAATCTAGAAAATTAAAGACTCTGACACCATGAAAGACGAAGATCCAATCGAATTTGCTTGTTTTACAACAGGCGCCAATTTGTGAAATTACTTGGTCGCCCTGCGGCCAATAAACTCACACATAATGACAAGTCGTGTCACGTGATCAGCCAGGAGATCGAGCGTCCAATGATAAATTGTCCCCAAGAGAGATCGGAATTTTGAAGTATTCATTTTCGTCAGCTGGTGTACGCGCTTAGTCCGTAATCCTTTCTAGAAGATAACTAAGAAGAGTGCAATTACTGGCAACCCCAGCATGGGCGAGCACTCGGCACCAAGTACGAGATCCTAGCCAAATTTGTAGTTTCGCATGAAATAAATGCAGATTGCAGCCATTTGTTTCTCGAGAAAGCCCTGTCATTAGACTAAATCTTCACCATTTCCTGTCACGCTTTGCTGCCATCGTGATGTTATTTAGGCTCTTAACCCATCTCTTATTCTCTTTGCAGAGAAGCGTCGGGTTTCCATGTGTGTTGGCTGTGGCTCGCAAATCCACGATCAATTTATCTTGAGAGTAGCTCCGGACTTGGAGTGGCATGCAAACTGCCTCAAATGTGCCGACTGTCATGCATATCTTGATGAGACGTGTACTTGCTTCGTTCGCGATGGAAAGACCTACTGTAAGAGAGACTATATAAGGTTTGTTTCTCGTCTAGTTTTAACCCCAAATTACAGTTTACTAAAACAACCTCTTAAGAGATCGGCGCGAATAACACTCTTAGAGGTTTGATGATGGAGTCGTGTGTTACGACGATGGTTTGTGTAGGCTATATCGCCTGAGCGAATGTTTTATTATTCGTCTCAATTATTAAGAGACATTGAGTTGACGGCAAGGTAGCTTATTGTTTCGACAGCTAATCTGACCCCGAAATATACCCAACTGATTTGCCCCAATTCGATCGCTTGTTTGGAGTTTTCTGTCTCTTCGTTAGATTCAAGAGTTAATCGCAGTTCGATCTTAGTCGCTGTGACACGGAGGAAAACAGCTAATTAGAAAGAAATTCACACCAGTTCCCTAAACTCAGTTTCGAGAAAATTTATTTCACACTTGAGTTTTCCGACTCCGCCTCCCTCTTATTGTGGCTTGGTTGGGCGGGAAAGTTTGCGCTGCTACCCAAGCAGGAGGCAAACCTTTGATTCATTTTTGCGGTTTGTCTGATTTCCTGGTTTTATCTCCCTTAACAAACCGTCACAGCGAGCTACATTTCTTAACTCAAAATAAAGTGAAAGTTTCAATAGATTGTGTATTTACGAGTCAGCCGTGCGATAGAGGGCTAGAGGTATATATTTGCCAAAGTTGTTCTGAAAAGGAGCTATTTACCTTTTGGGCTTCTGCTGAATTTGCAGGTTGTTTGGCACAAAATGCGCCAAATGTCTACAATCCTTCAGCAAGAGCGATTTCGTGATGCGTGCACGGAGTCAAATCTACCATATCGACTGCTTTCGCTGCGTGGCCTGCAGTCGGCAACTTGTTCCAGGCGACGAATACGCTCTCCGTGACGATGGCTTATTTTGCAAGGCCGACCACGAAATAGTTGAGAAAGCTACCGCTACAGCACAAGCGGCCCATGTAAAAAATGGCCAAGCAACGCCGGGGACTAGAGTAGGGGGTGAGTAACTACCAAATTGTTGTCTTTTTAACTCTGCGGTAGGTCTTCTCGTCTTAAATTTATCTTACCTAATCAAATTGAAGCGCGATAACGCTATTAGCAAGTTGCATTAACTGTACATATCAAATGTACGCAAACCAAAGCGTACAGTTTTAAAACAGTTCAGTTTAAATCGCTATTAGTCAACTGGTGTCGTTCTGTGTTACATGCACTGAACAAACTTGAAGAGTTGCCACTATCTGTCATGATGTGTGTAGATTCTCAATCACAGCTCGAATTGTCAACGGGCATTGAAAATATACTGTTTCTTGTTTTATAAAAAAGAATTGGATGTTTGTTGGTAGTAGTTACAGAGCTCAATTAGCCCCAACAGTCATAGTATCCATAACACAATCTGTAGTGCTTAAGCGTCATGAAAGAAGAATACAAAATCTCCTTTGAGAATGACAAACGTAATGGTTGATATTGTGTTAAAAAGAGAATATTATTTGCCCTGTGTTCGGAATCTCGTTTCTGTCTCCGACCACATCCGGTGCCATAAATTTTGTCCTTCACTAAGCTTGTGCTCAATACAAAAAGGAAATGAGAAGATAACACGAAAAACTCGTCGAAGGGGGTTTTTTTGAACAATTTTCATTCAAACAATCTGAGAAGCTTATATAAACTCTAAAGTGATGTTCTACACCATAATGCAAGCACACAAGTTTCTCAACAGAGAGCGTTTGATCTCGACTCTTCACTCTGTCCTAACATGCACAAATATTATTTCATAGGTCAAACAAACGGTCAGCCCGAGGGATCTCCAACGAAGCGAAAATCTGAAAAAACAACGCGAGTTCGAACAGTTTTGAACGAAAAACAACTTCACACGCTTCGAACATGTTACAATGCAAATCCTCGGCCCGACGCGATGATGAAGGAACAACTGGTTGAGATGACAGGGTTAAGTCCGCGTGTTATTCGAGTTTGGTTTCAGAATAAGCGCTGTAAAGACAAAAAGAAATCAATGTCAATAGGAAAGCACGATTCGGCATCGAGACAATCTTCACAAGGCGGAGGAAGCCCCGAACAACAGGTGAGTTTAGTGGGTTAGAAAATTGTTGATGCCACAACTCAACTCGACTTGTGTAGGCTGGTGATCGCATCATTTTTAGGGGTTTTAGCGACCTTCTAACAAATCTTCAAGTCGTTTAAACCTGTAACGGCGTAACCGTAAAATACCTAAGCAATATAACAAGGTAAACACAAGTTATGTATAATTTTCCTTATTTTAAACTTCACTGCCGTTGTTAACATAATTGGGGACTGATCGAGACAGAGGTGTTATATTCAAATACATCATGGTTGTCACTTGATGGTTCTGAGATTTTTCTTCGAAGTCTGTTTATTCACGCGAGGCCCTTACAGCTAATGATGGTAACTGTTAATTTTTTTTTCCTGTACTATCTTCAGTGTGGACAGAGAGTTGTAGCTGTCAAGACTGCCTGATTTGTAAATCACTCAAAAACTCTTAAAGAGGAAACGAAGCTAAGATGGAAATCTTTCTTAAAAAATTGAAAAAGACGAGCTGTTTTTTTATGGGTTAGGTAAAAAGCCATACGCTTGTTTCAAATAAATGGACTGGGTTTTCTATGTGTTGTGTGAGTGTGGAGATATAAAGCCAGGACTTTACTATTTTGACGCAACAAAAGGCCGCTTGGACCTAATGAAAAACAGTTATGTGTTTATATAATCACAGCGTGATGTCTCAGTTGTAGTATCGTTTGAATGTTTTACTGTAAAATTTACAATTTCTCTAAAAGGTGATTAGCGTAGCAGACATGACCATCGTGTTTTATGTTGAAGCTCTTATTTTATTGTTTTATGTCGTTTTTTATTTCAGGCTGTCACGAGCTTACAAAACGTATGTACTACTTCTCCCGCAAGAACTGTTCCGCAGCAGGCTTTATCGGCAATCACTGGCACTGTGTCTGGTGGATATTGTACAGCGCCCGGTGGAATACGACCTGATGTTCCACTTTCCGAAGTTCCTGGCTATCAACCCTGGAAAGCTTTGAACGAATTCGCAATGCACAACGATTTAGAACAACCACCTTTTCAGCAGCTGGTAAGCGCAACCTTCTGATATGATGTCTCCACCCTCTGTGACTCAATTTCTCATCGCGTTCAGTGATTCAACCCTGCGTAGTCTCTGCAAGTGCCATAACAAAACCACATTTATTTAAAGCCAGAAACAACTTTTAGTCTAGTGACTACCAAGTTTAGGATTTTTCTGGCTGCTTATTCTCAGTGTACAGTCATTTGAATTATTTTGTACAAATCACGTCAAATGGAATGAAGGATATCTTGATTATTCAGACCTGTTTTAGTTATTTTTGCAGCAGCATGCAGAAATAGATTATCTTTCTAAAAGTTCTTCTGAAGTCCTCTTTATTTCAAATGTTTTAATTTTGCGTTTTTGTAAAGATCTTGTTGATTTTTAACCTCTTGAAAGGCTTAATGTGACGGCGAAAAGCCGCTAACTATGTAACTTTTGTCTACAAATATTTTACTGCTTAAAGAACTTTAGACCGTGATCTGTTCTTCTTGAATTTGAAAGTATCGTAAATGTTCTGAACATAAATCTCGAAAACTATTTGTATCCAGCCGTTTTTATTGCTTCTTGTTTCACTCTGATTTCTGTAAATAAAAACATGCCTTGACACTGATATCTTGAAAATAGTTTTGTGTCTTCCTCGACTTATGTTGTTCTCCCTTAAAGCCGTGGAGTATTTGTACCGGTTACCGACCACATATTCAAATTTGGCTTCGAAAATCCGCAATTAAATTTGAAATTTGTTCATGTTAGACACCATTGTGCTTATGAATAATAGCTTCACACCTCCAACAAAATGAATGGCTTAGCACTTTTTTATTTCCAAAGGCTTTGTTCAGCGAGTGCTGTTGTCTTGAAAAACCGTAATGTTTTCATCCAAATTAGCCACTTTGTTGTGTATTGAACAAAGTTTTGCTTCTGGATAAACAGCGGATGTTACACTTGAGCACTAACATAGCTTCCAGTTCTGCCATAGAAACTGAATTAGCGTTTGAAAATGTACAAGTTTGATATCCGCAGTCTCGATAAAGAGACCATTGTTGTACCTTGAGAAAGAAAAATATTTAAAATTTGAAGAAAGAATGAACTTCAGTTCATGCAAGATAGACTCAACCATATAATGCAAACTTTATAACTTACGGGTTGAGTTGTAATTTCAAGAAAAAATGAAATAAAACTTTAATTTGTATGTGAAAACATTTGCTTGAAGCTTACTGAAACAAGGTCAAAAGTGCCTGTATAATGTTCACTGGCAAATACTTGGAAATTGTGAGACTTCTGTCTTTTCTGGAGACGCCTTCAATCAGCTACAGCCTCTTGAGCTTTGCAGAAAGACAGTTTGTGTTTACGTCCTGTGATACCAGTAGCAAGCAAAAAAAACAAGAAACAGAAATACACATTTCCCCTTAGGATATTGCACTTCGCAATCTGGCCACTGTTCTTATTTTGTTGTCAGTATTGCATTTTCCACGGCAGTTTTGTCTTTTCCTTTGCATTTTTACCCACAACTTTTAAAAGATGTATCAGTTTAAGCCCTGTTCTTGTTTATATAAATCCTTTAAAAAGGATTTTCCTTCCTTCAGGCTGAAATAACTGGTTTTATCTTAGTTCTGAAATAAATCCCAAATCACAAAACGGTTTGAGAAGTTGCACACAACAAAATCTAACCCGAGTATTTGCGCGAAGTTGTTTCAGAACGATGACTCGAGCCATAAAAACTGAATCGATAAAAAAAGCGAAAATCATAAGGGACATTCAATATTCCAAAAGCCAATATAGTTTACCCCTGGTAACTGAACTGAGATGTTACAAACTTTTATTTGAGCCTTAAGCCTTTCAGATTTTGCTCAATACTTTTCTTTTTGTTTTTGATATTTAGCGGATCTGTGGAGGTTGTTTCTCATTTATAGTTTATTTTGTCTGCTTTTCGTGGTATTTGACGTAGTCTTTTACTAATATTTGGCTCTTGTTTTGTTCTCATATTTCTTCGTTTTGTCTTCTGGGTGTTTGATGTAAAAAACTATATGAAACAAGAATTAAGAAAGTTAGAAAACTCTTTGAAAAAGACATCTTTCAAACTTAGCCTTTTAAGCTTAGAAATCTGATGCAGAGTTATTCCATCTACCTTTGTTTTTCTTTATTTTTCTCAATTCACACGCCCTTCTCTAAGTCAGAAAAACAGATGCTACCGAATTCTGTAGCAGTCAGATTTTAAGCAACTCAGATGCCTTTCGAGCTGTTTTTTGAAGCTTTGTCTTTTTTTTCTCTCACGTTAGGTTCATTTCTCAGAGCAAGGTCCGGGCGGTTTAGGAGCTCACCAGACTGAGGGAATAGTATCAACTGGTGGAAACTAACACATAAAGCTACTGTTAGAATCATAATTTCTGAGTGTAATAAACATCTTGGACTGGCGCCTGTAATTAACTTTGAATACCTTTACGAAAAAAAAAATATTCGGTGCATGGCAAAAGTACAAAATAATATTAATTTTGCCAACTGAGTTGAACTTCACATTGAATTAAAGAAGGTGACAAAATTCACCATGAATGTAAATATGATATAAAAATGCATTTGAATTGTAAATCTGCTACCATATGAAAGAGATCTTTTTATTAAAAGCTGTACTGAGCTAACTTCGTGTATTTGGCTTTTATTCAGTTCTGGACTAAAAAAAATTACGGTGAAATATTTAGAATTGATTATTCTCGCTCACTTACTCTGTCAGTGATTAAGAAAAAATTTAAATGACTGTCTTTCTTGAAGAAAAATCTGTGTAGTTTTATCGTGTATTTTAGGGCATTTTTTAAGTATTAATCTTGAGCTGCGCAAATTATCCAAGTCCTCGCATGCATAGTTAACCGGGCCGGCCTCTTTCTGCCTTATTTTATATTTTATTAGTATAATGTTTTCTAAACAAATAATCCCTGTGTCCGTGTAATATTAGTGTTTCCATTCATCTCGAAGAGTATTTGAAAGGCAAATTAACACAGAATAGTCTCTTAATGTTGACGGAAGTTAAACTATGGGCTTAAAGAAAGAGTAAAGAAAAACCCTAAAATTTGTCACAACTCAAAACTATATTTATTTTAAAAGTAGTTGTAACGCGAAGTCGTGGATAAGTGTACAAACTGGTAGGATTTTAATCAGATAGTCAGCGTGGTTACTTCGATTGAACTATAGACTCATTGGTGCCAGATATACAAAGCCTTGTCACCTGTACTCCAATTTGTTTCCTCAATTGTCGACCAAAGCTCCGCCTTATTTTTCTTATAGAATTTAGCTCTGGCAGTTTTCGTGACTGGCCAAGCCTCGGCTACACTAAAGCCAGACAAGTGATTATACAAATAAATACGTGACAATCGGATCGCGCGAAAATTATTGCGATGTATAGGGTTTTCTTGCCTTCGTGGTTTTTGTGTATTTTTTCTTTGAGGATCTCGCATCTCTCAGATCTTATCTTTTGATAGCGAGAGATGAATGCGAGAGGCGTGGACCGGCAGCTTAATCACTGATTCTTATCTCAGGATCGGTTTCTTTCGTAGTCGAGTATTCATTTCTTGTACTAAACCACTTCTAGCAGGTGTTTTGACGATAATTTTCTCTCTTCTCAAAATAATATTTTCCTTGTCTGTGCAATTACGTTTTCCCTCTGGCCTTTTGAAGGTGTTTAGAAACTAATATTTTATCGTTTATGCATGTGGCATGTTTTGATATTTATGTCTCCTCGTGTTGACACAAAGTTTCCCGTTTCTCATTGTCACGCTATTCTCATTTGGCCACCCAGTATTATTCGCATGCAATTTTGTGTGTATTCTGCTTTCTTCCGAGTTGTTTCAGATTCCATCTCTTTCAAATTAAACACGGACCGTGGTGGAACTTTTCATACTGTGAAGGAAGCCGTGTCTGCATGCGAATCCGTGTACGTGTAAATGTGGACTGATTCGTGTCTCAAGTTGACAAATTTGAACATCTGTAGATATGATGTGTGCACACAACAACCACTTGGCGCCTGAAAAGATTCATACTGAACAAACGTCGCCCTCCTTATCATTTTGTAATTTTTTATTCAACATGCATTCATTTTTTCGCCATTTTAGACATTTTAAGGTTAACTAAAGTCTTGAATTTTAGATCGAGTGGTTTGCTTGTGGCAGATCATCACCAAAGTTTCACTCTTCAGATAAATTTAATAGATGATTTGTTTTCTCTCAAGAAAATCGTTCTTGTTATTCAGACCTGTAACAGAGAGATTTAGCAATAACACTTCCTCGACATCCCAAGTCTCATCTGCTTTATTCTAATCACGTTTGATCAAAATAATTTCAAAACCAAACCCAGAGGCTATGAAACATCAAAACAATAAAATTCGTACAGGGAATTTTCTTTTTTCAAAAACCCAGTTTCTATAAATGTACCCCAAGTTCTATATTTGTTCTTTAACATTATGCAATTACAAGAGTCGTGTGTTTTCCAACAATCAGGCGAGTTGAAAACTGTGTATTCATTTACAACATATCTAGTTCATGAGTATGGCGCGAGTTGCTTACAAGTTACATATTCATATCTCCGCACGGCTTGACTAATTGGTTGCCGATACAAACAAGAAGATTTAACCTTCAAATAGAACGCAAACCTTACGAATAACGACATAAACATAAACAGTGACGATAACAAGTGAAAACATGAACTTAAAGAGACAAGTGTCTTTATAACGTAGTTTCAATGAGACACGCGAGCAAATTTTCTCGCTTGCTTATCTATTGAATCAGATCATGTTATCCGCAGTGTACCGGCCTACCTACAGTCTTAGCTTCAAAGGTGTCGACATTTGGACGAAAGTGATAATTTCTTTTGTTTTCAGGTGGCTCTTTTTTTCGTTTCATGATCTTGTTTCTCAGGCCACTTATGGAACATGCACGTTGGCGTTGCGTGTCACACATCCAATATCACTCTGAATATAGTTTTGTTGCACGCTTGACAAACAAATTTTTTTGTCTCAAAGTTCAAGAGTTCGGGAGTAGTAGGCAACTTTAAATAATTTCTTTTTAAAACGTGATAAATAAAAGTTCTAAAGATTGGCTACAAAACCTTTTTCTAGATTATAACATTTATTAACACCAGTAAACCTGCTATAACCGATTTGACATACTAAAAACAAAGAATGACTTCATTTTTTTTGAAGCAGTTCAAGAACTGAACCCTTAAAGTGATATTTATTTTGTTTGTCTTGAAGAGTAGAAATGATTGGTGTTGTTGATTCTAATATAGATTGTAATAACTTTGATGACGTTTTAACAAAATATCACGAAATGCTATTTTAATACATATAGATAAACCCAAAAATGAAATAAATATATTTTCATTTCAAACTAATGACTAAATGTTTATGTGTTATTGTTAAGGAAATTTTTGGTAGATTTCGTTCATACATGTAAATTGCTTTTTCAAATTAGCTTATGCATAAAGTTGAGACCCTAAAACTCAAAACCTTTCCTAGTTTGAAAGTTTATACTGTATTCAGTCTTTGCTTGTACGCAGTGTAAGCTAAATTGTAAATAATAACAGGAATAGTTATAATGATGATGAATGATGATGATGATGATGATGATGATAATGATGATCTTAATTCCATTGTAGTGCTAAAACTGAATTGCCGAATATTTACAAAATACAATAACGACAGTGACCATTAAAACTCATTAACAGCTAAATTGCAATTAAGAGCTATCGGTATATTTACACGTTACAAAAGTCTAAAATCTTTGAGTGATTGGAATAAAACTGGAGGTACTTGTAGACCCAGATCGCATGTTGTAGCTATGAATTTGTTCCTTTTTTTTAGGATGTTGATGACAATAGTTCTCAAGTGGTCCGGTTGTGTTCCTGTACCTACTAATGAATTGTTTGTTTATTAGTTTCTCCACGTTTGTATGGTGGGATAAGGTTCGCTGCTTCATTTAGATTTATGTACGACATTTTTGACTTTGTGGCCAAAAAATGTACAAAGCTTTGGCTCGAATTTGTGATATGATCAAACCAAATACAAGAAGAAGCAAGCTAATTGAATTTTAAAGTTATAACGATGCTGTCTGGAACTACACGCTTTTTTATAAGAACGACGAGGCTCAAATGTGCCAAAATTTAAGAACAAGCTCAGGCTGAGGCTCGATAATTAGGAAAGTTTTTGAAGTAGAAAATTGACTAAAACTGAGCGATACGGCATAAAACATAAAAAGATTCGCTGTAAAGACTGCACAACAAACAATGAAGGTAGTTCGCCTTTAAATTCAGCTGTACAATACATGTGTGCCGCAAGGCATTTCATTTTCTAATTACCTTGTTTTATTTTGTTTTGTTTCAGTTGTTTTCAATAAAAACCGCTCGTAAAAATAAGAACAATTTTAAGAACAAATTGAGGCTTAAGTCGCCAAAAAATTAAGAGCAATGAGCCTCGGCAAAATTTACGGGCTTTTATAAAAAAAAAGCGTGTTTAAAGCTATAATAAAGCTTTCGGTCAATTTCTTATATTTCCTAAGTTAGTGTATAGGTGCATACAAAAGCTACCATAATTGAATTTTATTACTTTAGACCGTCTTTTTGCAATGACGAACCGAAAAACTGTGTTTGAGTTAGCCTTTTTCCTGCTCGGTTTTAAAAGCAACTTTGTTGACTTCAGAATTTCTTCAAAATTCTAACTTTTGCTGGATCTACTGGTCAAAAGAAGCAAATGAATGGTCACTTTATTGCGCTTCAGCAACTGTTTAACTGGTTGAAACATTCATTTGTGTGAAAATTGTTTATGGCAGAAGCTTTTTCGTAAAGTGCTTGATTATACTTGTGTCCTTTACTGCATGCTCTCCAGGCTGCAGGTATTTTTTTTTTCTTTTGCTAAACCTGAATATCTTTTGGTTAGTTAAAAGGACTGCGGTCAATCAGAGACTATAAAAACAACTTTAAACACCACATAACTCCGTCAATATAGTTTCAACACATTCATAATTAGCAACAATCTGCTCTAATCCGCGGTAAGTTTTCTGACCTATTTTATTTATTCTTACCTAATTTGTTTTCACTCCTTTATGCAAAGGTAATTTTAAAATTCGGCAGATCCACAACGATAAAGATACAGTAAAAATGATTATCTACAGGCTGAAGGATGAATGTCTTGGGAAAAAAACTAAAAGACAACTAAAAAACGGAAACATTTTTTTCGTTATACCCGATCTTGAATTATTTCGTTTTGAAGCAAATATGCTTTGATGATTTTATTCTTTAAGGTATAAAGAAATATAGTTGTATAGATGCCAAATGATTAGTGCTATGATTCTCTCCAGTTTTTAAACCTGGTGATGGAAATCCTAAAAAAAGGCCATTCAACAATTATTTGAAAGAGGATAGAAATGATTGATGTTATTCATTCTAACTTTTGAACCAGATGATGAAACCCTATAAAGTGACCATTCATTTTCTTTGCCTTGAAGAGTAGAAATGATTGGTGTTATTTAGAAATGATTGGTGTTATTCATTCTGACTTTTGAACTAGCTTATGAAACCAGATAAAGTGACCATTCATTTTGTTTGTCTTGACGAGTAGAAATGTTATTCAAGAGTAGCAGTAACACGTTATTTATTCTGGCTTTTAATTCAGTTTACGGAAACCCTGTAAAATTGAAGGAGAATTAATAGAGCATGCATGGTAACTTTGACCTGTTGCCTTTGAAAGGCACAAAAAAGGGGTTGATGTATTCTTCAAAGAACTTTTCCCAGTTGGTTATCTATTTCAAACAATTAAAATTGCGAACCTTTTTTTATCATTTAGAACGAAACTGAAATGTTCCAATGAAATTGTTTTGGTCATATTCCGCTCTTATGTCGCTTTTTGTTCCCCTTTTGTTTTAAGTATTGTGTTTATACTTTTTCTGCAACGAGGCCCTCTGTTATTTAAGTAAGGGTTAAAAATCGATTAACATGAACGACATAGAATCAAAATTCGACTTAGGCTGAAACTGTGCCGTTTCAAGGAAAGCTAAAAGATACATAAATATTGCTGCATAAAAGTATATCGGTTTCAACGGAAGTCGGCGTTTAACGTTTGGTTTCCGTTTCCTTCTTCTTTCCTTCTCTAGAAAAAGACAACAGCTAAACAGGCGAGGCTATCTCGCAACGGAAGCTGCCAAGCGAATTGCGCATGTCAGATCGCTCTTCTTTTATTTACTTTTGACACCGAGTCAGTTATTTCGAAATTACCAGACCATAATATAGCTTCTGGTCTTTTTTTAACTATTGCTTGGCATTCAGTGTTGAAAATAGATCTACATTTTCATATTTATATATAGTTTTTACTCGTGCGTATAGGCAACGAGTCCAGAATTATAGTCTTTACAGCTTAACACACACATGCCCCCCATCTGTTTTAACAAACGTCAGCACTTCACCAACGAGTTGTTTAAAAGCTAGCAAAACAATTTTTCTTTGTACATTACAGCAATTTTAATGAAAGAGTAAATTTCGTTTTGATAAACTCGTAAATAAATACTCGGGAAAAAATCAAGCTTAGCTCTGGTTGGGTATCGAAGACTTCTCTTATCCCAGACGGATGCTCTACCACTGAGCTACAAGTGTATCGTGGGTCATTTTAATAAATCTAAGGTACACACACAGTTCTAACCTTCACCTGTTTATGAAACATTAGCCCGGAATAAATAGATATTCATGTAAAAAAGGCTTTGTCTTTCCCTTCCTGTTGGTTTCAGAGCGAGCACGTGATAAACTAGTGATGGAAAAACTTTTGCAGTTCCATATAGAATTAGCTTGACATCAATTTTTTGTCAATATTCAAAAGTAATATTCAAAAAAATTCTTCTAAACTAGATATTGATATCTTTACGTATAAAAAGAAAATGGTGTTTTCTCACGTGAAAAGAATTTTCACTCTGACTTCATCGACTTCTATATGTGAATTTCAGCATTTAAATACAACAGAACTATCTATTTTGTTTGTGCCCGCAACAGAGTTTTGAAGGCAAAAGTTTTTTCATCGATATATGTATTTCAAAAAAGTATTACATCGAGCTTGCCATTGGAAACACGAATCAGTTCATCATCTGTTAAACGTTTTTACTTATCCGCTTTGTTCACTTATGCCGGAAAGATTTTTCAATATATACTGATAGAAGATAAAATTGGTATATTGTTCGTTCTCCCCCATGTAACACCTTAATGTATTTCACAAAGGAGCATTAACTCAGTAAATTATTTTTAGGAAATTGAGATGCTTATCAGTTCTATTTGTATATTCCAAAGCTTAACTGAGCATGATCGGATTTTGTTATTCTTCTTCGCACAGGTCATAATATGACACGACACACCCAGTGGTGGCGCATGTAGGTAGTTTGTGAACCATCTGTATAAACTTGGATTGTTTGAACAGATGTGACTCTGTTCTCAGTTTGTCAAATTGCACAAAAAATTCCCTTCCTGCAAGAGAACGTAGAATTAATCCTGTCTTCATTGTACCCACCGAATTTCAAAAAATTTGCCGGATCCAGAATTCTTTTCCTTTATAACCCTTTTTCTGCTAAGTTTTCAAAACATAAGTTTTCAACATTTCGAGACTAACAAAATGGTCACTTTATAGGGTTTCATCAACTGATTTAAGAGTTAGAATGAATAACACCAATATTTCTATTCTTCACGACAAACAAAATGTTTGTTCACTTTATAGAGTTTCATCAACTTGGTCAAAAGTTAGAATGAATAACACCAATCATTTCTACTCTTCAAGACAAACAAAATGAATGGTCACTTTATAGGGTTT
>JAOCNB020389056.1:0-15401 GCA_026546465.2 Palythoa caribaeorum
TATTTTTTAGGTTGAAAATCATTGTGGGATGGAGGGGGTCCAAATCCCCCCCCCTCCCTTATACGCTATGATGTTTAAGAATACTAAATAATACAATTAAAACTTATTTTTTGGCAAACTTGAGCCTTGTTGTTCTCGGAAAACAACGGCCCACTTCCCGCTCAGGGAATATATCAATTGTTTCTGACAATTTAACTTTATTATACTGAACATTATAGATACATAACCAATAAAAAATTGAAATAATGTTTTCATCGTATGTATCACAGCCATGGATAATGCTGGAGAGGCTTGTAACCAGCTCTTTAACTCATTGTTGGACCACAAGATAATCTTTACTTCATGTCAAACGATGATTCCTCAACATATGAAGATATAGGTGAATCTTTTCTGACATCATTGTTTACATTCTGCTTCATTAGCATACAACTTTAGGTAAAGAAAGAACCAGAATATAAAGGATTTGAGTTACAAACTTGAGAAAGGCTAATAAATTCTGGTTAGCGTACGTACAAGTAGTTTGAAAGAAGATGTCAGTGTCCGAAAAAAACGAAAAACCACTGGGTGGCAATACCGTTAATGAGTTCTTACATTCTTTGTAAAATTTCCAATATTTGAAACCGCATCACGAGAACAATATGTAACGTACAGGTTTTATTTTTTTTTTGAGAAGATGCTTCAGTATTTTGGAAAGCTCTTTCAATATTCAGTTCTTCACAAATTGTATTGCAGTTAGAAAGAGAAGCACGTATGCTAATGAAGGAAGGAATGTAAAGAAAGATTCACCTATTGAACTTATTAAATGCTCATCGAACGACCTTTATGAGGCGTGTAACCTTCAGAAGAACCGCGTCGCAACGGAAGAAGACAACAATACAATGGAAATTACGTCGAGTAAATATAATGTTTTGACATCTGAAAACGCGAACAAAATCATGCAGGAGATCACAGATAACTCAAATGAATCCGTTTCTGCCACAATTAACATCTTACATGGAAAGGATGTTTTCCAAAACTGCAACGATACCAGCAAAACCTGTTGTTCGTTTATTTGAAGACCTGTGTTGCAGAGTATTACTGGGAGAGCGAACTCATACAATTACTCTATCGAAGAAGAAGATGACATTCAAAAAGCTTACCAGAATATTGAACCAAGCGGTACGGGATGTGATGGTAAGTTTATTAGACTGGAAATTTCGGTGTATTTTTAATAACATAGCTTGAAAAATATTGTTATGTTATCATTTCATCCATCTATACGATTACGCAAAGGGTAAACAAAGAGAAAGGAAGCTTTCAAATATTTATATATTTACCGTTACGAATGTTTAAGAGTAACTTCCTTTTATTTTCTTGCCGAAATCAATAGACCTAATCGGCTTCCCTCAAAGTTTTCCCAATACAGTCCTCTTGGGAAATAAGAAAGAATATTCAGCTTAAACAAAGAACCTCATCGCCCAAGAGAACTGTATTGTGAAAACAACGAGGGAAGCCGATCAGGTCTATTCGAAACACTTTCGCAGCTTCGGTTTGGGGACTGGGCGCCAAACTCGAGGTGAAAGACCACTTTGCAAAGTCACAACAACAAACAGTTTTTGTGCGATTCGCAAACAATCAGCAAATATCGACGAAAGAAGATAATACAATCGAAGTTTCAAGTTTAAGACCTTTGCCAGTCGCATAAAGCTTCTGGTTTCACCCCGAGTTTGGCACCCGGTCCCCAACCTGGGACTCAAGGGCGCGGTTTCTTAACCTGGTGTGTTGATAGAACTGCCGACGTTAAATAAAATTTTACCCTTGGATTTTCGATTCCATTTTCTAATTGTTTGTTTCAGACTTCCTTTGTTCCGTTTTGGCTGTAGTATCTATCTCCAACAACCATGCAACTTTAACCTACCACACTATCGGGGTCCAAAGTTAGCCGGTCCCAGGGATTCCAGAGCACAGTATTACTTTTAGTCAAAATTGTTTCTATTGTATAAACTGTATAATTCTTTAATTGTCCGAGTAGAAGATAATGAGAAAATAGCTCTAAATAAATACATAATTTAATGGTATATAGCAATTTTATCAGATTGATCAATTAATAGCATCTTTGCCGAATCCTACGTAATGATTCTTTTGCGATAAATATTTGTGAGTGTTATATATATTTAGAGTAAGCTGATCAGAATTCTAAGCACTTCTTTTGTACTTCTAAAATAATTTACAAGAATGAATGATTGATTTAAGATTTTCCTCACATGCTTATTGAAGCTGACTCCAAAGTTCCCTATTTAATCTCTAAGGAAAAACAAAACAGGATCAAAATAATTTTATAGCCACAAACATAAATATTTTGCTACCTCATAAACTACACAAATTCAAAAGAAACTGTGTAGATGTTCTGTAATCAGACTGCAGAACAGACAATATTCACCAGTTTCAATTTTTTTTGTTTTCAAAATAAAGTATTGTGTCAGATTTGTAAGCCTTCCTCGTTCATGGACCCTTCATAAGTAGTATTTAGTGATGAGAAACAAAAGACTATGCAGCGTATTTGGCACAAAATAAAATGCAACGTAGCAGAAGCGGAGAGCGAGCCCGTGTGTTGCTCAGGAAATCCTATCCGTAAAACCGACCAAATCGAAGAGCAGTCAATAGTTCCGTTTAACAACCACTGAGAATGCTATTTAAAATATCATTATTTTGAAATCGCTCCATGAGGCTAAGCAAAATTTTAGCTTGGTGATTTGATAAACTATATCAGTTTAGTGAGGCGTTAGACGTTTTTTAGCCATTAATTTTGACTGATAAAAGAAAGGAAGTTTTTCTGAAAATAAAGCACGGGCCAATCCAATAGTCTGTCTAGACGGATGTTAAAAACAATAATTTTTAGGTGATCATAGACCATGGACAACAGTTTAACATTTTATTCAAAATATAACTTTCTAATTAGATTTTTCCACTCCAATAAATTCGCAATGAAATTTAAAAAAAAACACTAATTTAAAAAGCCTAAAGAAGAATTTGGACTTTTTCAGCATCTAAATTCAAATGACGGCCTTCCTTTTTTCCCTCGAGATAAAGAAACAATAAGCTTCAATCATAGATCTTGATATATAGATAACTGCTTACCGTGCGTTAACGCACCAAACTACGATATTGTTTTTTAAATATCTGCGTATGCCTGTAGGCGTTTACTTGCAGGGGTGACGTGTTAATGACGAGCATAAACATCAAACCAATGTTTTGAAAATTTGAAGAATAAACCGCAACAGTTTTGTAAAGGCATCATTTAGTGTTTGAACATGCATCTCAAAAGGTCAGCTCAAGCGTTCTTCCTCTTGTTACTGAATGGTTTATGTCAAAAGATGGTTTGCAAGTCAGCCGACTTAAACATAACAATTGTTCGCAATTTTAACTATGGAGACGACGAGGTCCATCTTGGCTCGAAAAATTGCAGTAATCTAAACGACGCTTGCGGTGCTTTTGGAGCTAAACAACTTCGAAATTCCGATCATTGTGGCTGCTTTTGTGGGAAGAGCCAAAGTACTTTCTTCGAGAAAACAAGAAAATGTGTTAAGAATGAAGTGCTCCGCCAAAAAGAAGGTAATGAATAGTTTTTTTTTTTATTGCTTAACAATAATTGAATATGTTTATGAAAAACAAATATTGATAGAAAATAAATAACCAAAAAAACATACAAAGTGCTAATATTTGGTGAACAAAATTTTAAAAATTTAAATAACTGCCCGATTATTTAATTCTCACCTGGACCCTAATAACATGATTAATTATTTTCATTAGACAACATAATTCCAAAACTTAATCAAACAAAATAAACTTATTATATAAACACCTTTGACGGAGTTTTTATCTGTGTTTTTATCAAATGAAATGGTGTTACTTTGAATTTAAAAAATATTATTTTGAATTTTGAATATGTTCATTTCATAGTTTGTTTGTTTGTTTTTTTGCCAGATTGCAAATTTTTATTTGCGAATGAAAACTCTTCTTCGATTTTGAATGTGATGTCAAAGGACCCCGGGACAGACCAAGTGGTGGTAATTTCCAGCGCAGAGCGGTGCAGAATACGTGACACACAGGGTTACCATAGCTACATGACTTGTGGCGGGAAATGGAAACCAATAACATCTTCGCATTTTACGAATTACTTCAAAGTATCTTCACAATGGACTTCGGACGTTTTTATTATGGTTAGTAAAATGCTATGATTTCAACCTTATTTAAAAAGTAGAATTTACCACTATAGAAACTGCAAAAGGACTGGGTCTAAGTTGTTACCCAAACAGCCCCAGAATGCAATGTTTTTGCTTATGATTATATACACAATGTTCGCACTGCAATATATGATCAAGTTGTTTAGGCACACTAGTGAAGATATCGCTGACGTCATTCCTTTGTTTTTCCGAAAATTTTCAAAACCCGCAAAATTACTCAAAAACAGATTTTAAAGTACTTCTGAAATTTTCCGAAGATTTCAGACCACTGCCGAAAATTTACGAAGATTTTCCGAAAATTTTTAAAAATCCAAAAACACATAGGAAAGGTTTTTTAATATCTACAAAGCTTCCCGTAGATTTTCGGAAACTGTTGGATAATTCCAATGATTTCCTAAGATTTTCCGAAGACGTAGGAACTACTTGACTATGCAGATTTTATATGATAAAAAGAAAATAACATGGCGCCTTGGAAATAAAACACTCATATCTATGTAATAAGAAAATTAGACGTTGGTCTGAACATATAAAGTTTATCTTTTCGTGGAAAAAATATTTTTTCCACTCGAAGATAAACTTCATATGTGCGCGCCATCGTGTAATATCCTCTATATATTTTATGTCACGTATGTAAACAATGCAATGGGAGTATAGCATTTGCCGTATTAATTTCTGGGATTGTTTGGGTAACTGTATCCAGTCCTTTTGCAGTTACTAGAGTGGAGAATTGATTGACTGTAAATTTCTAGTTGTGGGTATACCTGATATCATACATTGATTAAACCAAATGTATTATTCGGTTTTTCTTAACACCCCTTAGAGATTTTTTCCGGAAATCAACAATTTGCTTTTTGTACGTAGTGAATCGAGGCTAATTTGTTCCAATATATCGTTTTGCCAATTGTTTTGATCGTGTTGTAATGTCACTATTGCAAGTCAATTTGGCGCAGTGGTTCTTCACTCGTGTCTCTTGAACTCTACAGCCCGGGATGGAATTCTAGGCTTCGCACGTGGGCTGAGATTTGTGGATCTTAATCCGACTCCAAGAGTTTTGCTCCGGCTACTAAGGTTTTCATTCCTCTGAAAATTCGACACCAGCTAATTATAATCGTCTGCGATAGGTTAACTTATAATAAAAAACCCCACCCTGTGGAATTCTAGTAAAACCGTTGCAGTTACTATTATTACATTACCATTACCATTATCGTTATCGTTATTTTTAATATCATCATATCATCATCATCACCATCATCACCATTATCATCATCATCATCATCATCATCATGATTATTACTATTATTATTAATATGATGATGATGATTATTATTATTATTATTGTTAATGCAATTAATCGTGAATTTCACTGTTTTGGTTCACGAGTTGATTCTTATGACCTCGGGAGTTTCATTCAATAATAATTTCTTTGATCCCTTCCAATGTATTTTGGATGAAGTTTTATTTGTAAATATTTGCATTGGTTGAAAAACGTTCTTTGTTTTCTGAATGTTCCGTGTGCTGAAAATAATCTTTATGCCCCACGTCTGTCCCAAACAATGGTTGCTTTATTTAACTTTAAAAGACCTTATTAGTCAGTTACTTACCAGAATTAGATCAAATACACGTCATAATCTAGTGAAGGATATTTAGTTTAAAAACATATCAATCTAATGCTATACTTGATGAAGTAGTTCCTGTTTTCAAGTTCTTTCAGAATTAAAAGACTATAATTACTCTGGATACAAATTTAAAAAGATACAAATTTCCATGAAACTGTTAACGTTTCCAAACGTTTTCAGCATTCAGCAGAAGAAAGTGAAGCCACGTTGATTAGATTTGTTCTGATACAAAACCGTTTGGTGGTATTTTTGGTCATCATTTCCTG
Source organism: Palythoa caribaeorum (assembly GCA_026546465.2). NCBI lineage: Eukaryota > Metazoa > Cnidaria > Anthozoa > Zoantharia > Sphenopidae > Palythoa > Palythoa caribaeorum. The sequence goes on from JAOCNB020389056.1 coordinate 6,106, forward strand.
GGTTTATAGTTGTCGTTAAACATTTACGTCATCTGGATGTTTAGCGTCATCCAATAGCCAAATCCCCTAAGGTCCCACTGTTGTTAATCGTTAACGTACCGTGGGAACAGAAATCCTACTTAAAAGAAGAAACCGTGGACTTATACTATATATTAAGACGTAAATATAAACATCGTCTTTTAATTAACCATTCTGTAATTTATTTCTGATTTTAAGCTACTGTGGGGTTGTTTTATAATGGTAATTGAACTGACTGGGCGCAATTTGGTCTGAAATCATACGTGTGCCGTTTCAAACTCGAAAGAAGTCGCAAGTTACGTTTTCAAACCAAAATTATAAGATGCGAAATTTAATTAATTATACATTCATTTTGAAGTAACCCGTAAATTTTTACAATTTACAGCATCAAAACTTTTCAAGCACTATAAATCAATAGTTTTCTGGTTTCTGATAGGTTCTTGTTCCTTTTCTTTACTGTAATTTGTTGATCAAAAGAATGCGATATATATAAAAAATCATAAAATTAACAGTGAAACAAATACTCTTCTTTCGACAATTTAGACAAACATATCTTCTATTCTGTTTGTTCGTCTCATTAAAACGTTTTCTTTGTTTTGAAGATGTTGAATAATGACCAGACTCCAAGCTTTCTTGACGGAAGACTTTTGAAATTTACAATAGAGTGTCGACCAATTGCAAAAGGATCAACCAACGTGACAAGGAAGTCGTGTATCTTGTTTAAGACAAAAGGAATAGTCAAATGTAAGTCCTTTGAGTCATCACTCTAGCTATTAGCAACAGCAATCAGCAATATGTATCGGCAACAACAATCAGCAATATCAATTAACAATATCAGTCAGCAGTAGCAATCAGCAATATCAATCAGCAATAGCAATCAGCAATATCTATCAGCAATAGCAGTCAGCAAAAGCAATCAGCAGTAGCTTTCAGCAATATCTATCAGCCATATCAGTCAGCAATATCAGTCAGCAATAGCAATCAGTAATAGCGATCAGCAATAGCGATCGGCAACAGCAAGCAGCAATAGCAATAGCAATAGCAACAGCAGCAGCAGTAGTATTAGTTATAGCGGTAGTAGCGACTGTAGTAGTAGCAGCAGAAACAGTAGTAGCAGCAGCAGTAGCAGTAGTAGTAGCAGCAGCAGCAGCAGCAGCAGCAGCAGTAGTAGGAGTAGTAGTAGTAGTGGTAGTAGTAGTAGTAGTAGTAGTAGTAGTAGTAGTAGTAGTAGTAGTAGTAGCAGCAGCAGCAGTAGTTGTAGTAGTATAAGTTATACATATGACGCATATTGACGAATACTTATACAAAAACAAACTGTTTCCAGGTCCTCTTAAGGTGGATTCACTTTCACCACGCATTCATCCAACTGTACCTATCCCCTTTATTCCCGTCACTCAACAGACAGAGAGTCCAACATCAGGCATTTTGGACAAGCCAAGCAGCACTCCAGCAAACGAAGACGATTTCCAAGAAAAAAAGCAATCATCCTCAACAAAAATCAGCGTTCACGACTTCAACATAAACGTCGTCATCATAGCTGCCTTGTTGGGTTTTCTAATCTCAGCAGCGTTTGCTTTGGTGTATGCAGTAATAAAATATAGAAAGAAAGGGTAAGTGATTGTGGAAGTTTTATTTTTTTATTACTTCTGTACAATTTAGGGAAGAACGTAAATCTTGGGACCTCCTCGGGATTTCCACTTTGCTAATTGAAGCAATAGAGGGGCTGGTACGAACCGACTCTCTAGCAGATCTCAATATGTATATTTCAAGAGCTGGGACGGAAAAAGTTGGAAGTTAACATTAAATACTAAGATTAAATACCAAGATTGAACTACCAATCTTAAACATCAAAGGAAAAAACACGTGAAGACAGATCGATACTGAATAATTTAATTGGGTCTGTCGAGTTCAGTGGACAAAAATAATTTTTTAAATCGATGTTCTCATTAAACTCCGTTCTAATTGAGAACACTATTACTAAGTGCGGACTCTTTTCACCCGTTGGGGGAAGGGAGGAGTTGTGTTGGGGGAAGATGGTTTTGGGGAAGATGGGATGAGGGGACGAGTGTTTTCTGCTCAAGGGCCTGCATGGCGATATCCCGTGTTTAGCTAAGTTTACTTCTATTATTTCTAGGGTTTGGCTGCTTATATTTGATAGAATTTTATTTCATTTATTGTTAATATTAAACAACCATTGCATCGCATTAATTTTATCAAAGACTCTTTGACTATTTTTTAAGGAGCGGAAATAAAGATGATAATCGAGCAGAGACTGGAGGTAAGAGGAAACTGCCGTTACTAATTCTTTTGAACTTTTCTTAAAATCGTTTTTTAGTATTGGGTATTCATTGCCAAATGTGACAGTTACTTTATAAACAGGTATATGAATATAATTTTCTAATTTTAACTAATGTTAGCAACTGTAATAATTTTGATGCTTAAGCCTGTTCGTTTAATAAAAAGCTCCACATCGACAAAATTAGAAACTCAAGTGTTATTTGCTTCATTTCTTTTCAAGCTTTTAGCAGTTCCAGTGGCAGCGAAAGAACGGAAACAGAAAACCTATACAAGGTTGCAAATATATTTCCGTCTGATTTACGATGTAGTAACCCGGGCTTTCAAAACAGTGTTGATGATTTAAATCAGGATCACACAGTTCAAGGCAAGACTAACAACATATGCAGTACCAAATACAAAAGTTTAGAGAGGAAAGACAAGGATCTTTATCAGTATCCTCAATTACTACAGGTATGAATATTTTTTTCGAAACTGAAAGCAACTTCTCCTTTTAAAGCTACCAGTCCATACTTGAACACGACAATACTGTGTATATACTGTATATATTTAAAAACTTGTATAAACTGATCGGTAAAAAAGTTAAAAAGTTAAAAATCACTAAAAGATTTAAAACTGTTACACTAGTTCTTCTTCAGAGGACTGATTAAAATTTCAAATATCGCCTACCGTTGTATTTCCCAAGGATTTTTAATATCATTATATCCATCCGCAACATGCTCACATCCTGGAGAAAAATGTTAACCATTATGGAGAAAGATTATTTTTGGAGTCTTTACATTTTTCTTTGGATAAAAACACTGTAAAGGAAAGAAAACCATTCTCGTGCCTCCATTCACATCAAGTTCCCATCCTTCAGAGGTCGGTAAAATGGATACCAACTTCTGCGACGGTTAGTGTCCCGTCGAGGGGGAGGAATTGACTCTCAATCACTTAACACTACAGAAACCGGAGATAAGCACTGCTTCAATCATAACTTACCGGTTTGTAAAAAAATTTAGCTTTATATTATGTATATACACTATACACTATGCATCTGCATTAGTTTATTTTTACAAGTCTTTCGCACTATATTTTGAAATACTTTATAACTATTATACCAATAATACTAAATAAGTATTGAAAACGTATTGTAATGTTTGTAACTTTTTTATTATAGTTTTCGCAATCTTACTATGAAGACATGGGTAGCAGAAGGGGCGAATTTGATGAAACGATTCCCTGCCCAAATAGGTGTTTGGATGATTACTTTCCAATGAATGCTCGCAACTTGTTAAAAGATGACAAGATCTCAGGTAAACTAGTGACGCAGATAGGATATTTTATCAACTACGCCCTCAGACCGATGAAATTCTCTCCCCTATTTGAAGGATTGATTTAGGGCGAGTACATTGTAACGGTTGCATTTATCGATTTTGTGTTTTAGTTGGTTCATTAAAAACTGACAAACATCTGAAAGTGATAAAATCTATATTATCTAATATCTATATTTGGACCCATTCGCACTTGACCGATTAAACTGAAAAACAATGTTAACGACGGATAAGGACAATAGCGAATAACATTTTTGTGTCGGGACAAAACTTGTCGCGCTCGACCAAACTTCACAGGCGCCGCTGTCCTGCTCCAAAAGCCTCCAAACGCGGTACAAATGTCAAAAGTGACAGGTATTTGTCAATTTTTACTTCATAAAAAAAGGATATAGTAAATTATATAAGAGAAACGCAAGAAAATATATACATTTCCATTATGGCGGCTAATTGAGGCTGCTAGATTTTGGAGGGTAGTTAGAGTCCTTGTGACTACCACATCGTACATTTCCATTACTTTATGCCATTATTCTCAACGAAATTTATTCAACGGGTAAGCGAGAATTTTTAAACAAAGCTAGCATCAAATATGTTCTTCAAGAACTACATTTAGCTTATAAACATCGATCCCAAAGGGATATCTTTAATTGATAATTGAACTTCGTGTTGTGCAATTTTGATCTGAAATCATATTTGCGAGTGCTTTCCTTTCATTTCAATTTTGTTTGTTTATCTTTTTTTATTAGATCAATGCTACGAGTTCCCGACACATGTCTGTCATGATGGTGGCCAAGAAGATATCAAAGGCTTTAGGAAAACACCTCATGAAGATGGCAGAAAGGAAGACGAACACATATATCTCGAACTAATATGAATTCCATCCACTCATGGAATTCCATTAGCTTATGGCTATGATGATTGAGTCTTTGGTTGTTTAAGTTGGCTGCCTTGTCTCTATTACAACCAGTTATGATTTTATGTCCTCAGTGGAGTGGCTGCGTGTTTAATGAGTGTGGCTCGTAACCGAGCCCAAGGTCGTGAGTTTGAAACCCAGCCAGACCACCATGTAGTGTACGTAAACACAGAAATGTGAATGAGAACTGAGACTAACGTTTGGTAGGTTAGTGTCCCTTCCAGGGAAAGTCAAACATTTTTACCCTTGTTGACACTAAAAACTGGTGACTATCGCCAGACTGGCCCTCACGAGTCACTTGGCTCGCAAAAAAACTTAGCCTTTTAATTTTTACCTCATACAATTGGCGTAGGCTGAGATATTGTAATGGCGTAATCTGTAGCAAAGGTTCTGCTTGGACAACTTCCGTCCACGCTTTAACCTTATATGGTAAGACCACAAGGACTTCCGGTATGAGAGCCACTACTGCTCTCCTGGGCAAAGTTCCTTAAAAACGCGATTAACTAAATGCACCTATCAATGTTTTTCTCCAGGGTGGGGGGAGGAGGGGGCACCCCACGGGACTTTGACATTTTCTGATTTTGAAAGTCAATTTCATCACCCTTGGAGCATTTTTAAGGTTCACATTTCTGCCCCTGGGAGATATTTGGCTGTCAAATACACACCATATCACATAAGTGTGCGGGAACTTCGTCACCAGATGATCTCTCGGTGTTTTCCAACATTTCAGAAAGCTAGTTGTTAGGACTTTCTGAGATGGCGTTCGAGTAAAATTTCCGGTAGATGACAAAATCCCACCCTCGTAGGGCTTCACAAAGTCAAAGTTCCCGAGCTGCGCGTTCCCCCACTTGAGTTTAAGAACAAGGATGTAGTTTATTTTAAAACTTCAAGAAAATTTATTTATTTGTTTATTTATTTATTCATTTATTGAATGAGTTATTTATCAATTTATATAGTTTACTCATATTCTTACGTATTCTTCTTTTGCGTTTTGAATATCAACGTTTTGGTCTTATTTTTTCTCACCCTCGACCTAAGTCTTCGTCAGCTTCATGACCTTATAATCAGAAACAAGCTGATCTCTCTACTTGTTAAATCTTTTCCCGCGCTCCGCCATCTTGAAATGTTAAATCAAATAAATAAGATATTTCGAATAGGAAATCTGTAAATAAATTTTACACCAAAGCAGTAATAAGAGATTGATATTAATTTATAGCAGAACTATTTAACAATTAAAAGTTTATAATATAATTTTATTAGTTTTTAGCTAGTGAAAAAGTTTTCGTAGAAATATTATCTTCAAATAATGATTGCACTTTTTGTGGGTTACAATTCATTTATTATAGTTAGTTAGGGTTCCAATTTTTGAATTCTCAACATAGTTTGAAGAAACCTAGAATTTCAGAATAAAGTTATAACAAATTTGGTTAGCCTTAAGTTAGCCTTACTTTAAAAACTGTAAATTTGAACAATAGATAGCCCATGCCACATAGTTATCTTATGTACAGTAGAGTTGTATCTGTTTTTCTAAATTGTTTTGTAATAAAATTTTAGTTTTATATCTTCATGTGGAGTTGCTTTTGATAGTTTCCAGATCCTTATTATATAGTTGGTCTTTACTTAGCTTAAACATTTATTTAATTATGTTTCCTTTATCAGAAAATGAAGACTTATAAACTGATTTGTAAAAAAGGTCAAATTTTATAAAAAAACCCTAAAAGACTGATACGCTAGCTCTTCCTTATGGGACTGGTTAAAATTTCAACTTTCGCTTGTACTGCTAGTTTTTCTTCCATTTACCAATCTGAAAACGGATTATAATTTTTGTCTTGCTACCATTTTCCCGCACTAACCACACCGCTGACCAGTAAAAGAAATGTACAACGTTTTCCTAAAATCTGATTTTGGATTTTGCGTTCAATTTGTTCCAGAAAGCCATGTAATCTAAATTTGACAATCCAGAATTAGATTTTACAACAGGAAACCACCCTTATGATGACGGTATTTTATAGGAGTCAAGCAGCTCACACGGAGCTTTTTTATATACAACGTACAAGTCGCCGTGAGTGAAAAGTTACGTAGTGTATGTATGTATGTGTGTCATCAACCATGATATACAGCTTATTAGAAAGAAAAACCCTGAAATAACGGGCGCTGTGATTGGCTACAAATCTATTTTATATAACTGAACTATTATGTACAGTTTGTTAGAAAATAATCCTGAAATAACGCGCGCTCTGATTGGCTACAAATGTATTTTATATAATTGAACATAAATCACCGAATGACGTCACATAACTCAATATTTCTAAATACACTTTTTTTCTTTATAGTTATTTTCTAAAAGGGATAAAACAGCAAGGCGTGCGTTTCTAGACAATAATATAAAACGCTATGACGTGAGAGGGCACTCGAAAAGCAGAGAGAAAACACGGCTTCACCTCGTTTTCTCTCAACATTTTTCTCTTACGTCATAGCGTTTTATATTATTGTATAGAAACACGCGTGATGCTGTTTTATTCCCCTTATTAAACTTCTAATATTTCAGCGACTAAATTTGTCACAATTTGCACAGGCTCGTTGCTAGTCTATCTAATGTGTTCCTTCCTCCAACGAATTTCCAGTTCGCTCAAGTTATCAGCGAAACAGTAGTGATAGCCCCCATCAAGAAGCGTCAGCATTTCATCGGCGCTATTTTGTTTTGACTACGCAATTTCCTTTGACAGAAACCCTGGGAACTAGAAAGAGCGTCATACGCAAAATAATTTTACGCGTTCCGCCGTGCACTATTGATTTATCAGTCAATCCAAGGCGTGTCAAATCACCAAGTGCATAGCTTTAGTGTCAGCTAGCAAACTGCCCTGTAAATCGCATCAAGGCTGCAAAAAGCGCGAAGTGATTGACTAAGTAGTATAGGAAAAGTGGTTTGGTATATATTTATCGTACGTAGTCAGAATTTTATAATTTCAGTTATTTTATGATTCATAATGGCTCAGTTAAGACACGCTTCCTTTTTTGAAAATAATTTCAAGCATCGTTAAACAAATTGGTACATTGGTTCGAGCACTTTTTACTCTCTTTAATCATTATCAAAATGTTCTTCAAGAATCGAAGAGCGGCAAAAGCTCTGTTTTTGTCCTTTGCTGGATTGCAATTTTTGGTTCCGTTTACGAGTCGACGAAAAGTTTGACACCATTGCTTTTAGGGTACAGGCAAAACGACATTGCTGTTATATTTTCACAGTTTGTCAATATTCTAAATTTGTCTAAATCTCATTCGTCATAAATGACAAAATGTAAAAAAAATTTTTTGGAAGCGCATATAACCAGATTTGTTGATATTTCAACAACCTTCCATTGCTATATCGTGCATTGGAAAATTTGAACGAATCACTTTGGTTTAAATATTTTCAATAACTATGAGTCAGAAAGTTTAACTAATTCGCATTTTATCTTGTTTAACTAACGTGAAAGGGAAAATGCTAGAGGCTATATATATTGATATTGCTAGTTCTTTAGCAGACAATTAAGACTACTTAATAGAGATAAATATGGCATGTATTCATTCCCGACAGAACCAGAAATTTTAATAACTATATACACTGTATTTACACTTCGGTTGTCATACTATTTCACGGTGAAATGATTTTTTTAAAACTTGCTGACTCTTGTGAGAACAGAGAAGATCAACCGTCGTGACTGTAAACATGATGGAAAGACATTAACAGGTTTAAGTGCGAAGTTAATACGAAGTGTTGGAATTTTCGCGAAGATAAAAATCAGTTTCATCATCTTTACGTGTTAAGAGACCAAAATGAAGACTTTTGTTTATGCCTTGAGTCATGTCCTTATCGCATGTTTGATTCTCGCAACTGAAAGGCAGGTTTCGGCGGCTGAGCGTCGTTATTTGAAAATTGTACGAAATACGGATTTTGCAGATGACTCGTTGGAGGTTCCAAGTACAAAATGTGTCTCGCGTTCTTACTGTGAACCATACAACGCTATCAAAAATGTAAACAATTGTAGCTGTTTTTGTGGACGAGATAAAGCACGTTTTATGAGTCACTTTGGAAGTGTGTTGACAATCAAGAAGTTCGTGAAAAAGAAAGTAAGTTGCACATTCTTTTTTCATTAAAATTATTTTTCTTTATCTATCTTTTAGCAAAATTCCTATTTTGTAATACATGTAAGAAAGTATTTTTGAAGTCGGTGTGCTCCTCTTAATTCATAAAGTTTTAGTGTAAATAACATTATCAGCCGGCTATGTTCAAAAAATTTGAACTAATGTTTAAAATATCAGTTAGTTAAACCTTATTTCTCAAGAGGACTTGTGAATTAAGTCTACTCAATAATCATACAAAGCCGAAAGAGTAGCTAAACTTCCTGTCAAGTCATTTATTTAGGTTAATACATAGCTATTCCCCGAAAGAGCGGTGAATAGTGGCGGATATAAACCGAGACGCGACTGCGTAAAGCGGGAAATGCCTTCATATTTCGTAGAAATATGCTGATAACTTTTTTTGACATCTGTTTTATTATCGCGTTTAGTCACTGCTGCATGATAGTACAGTGATAGGGCTGTTCACACGAGACAAGTTGTCTTGGGAGACTAAGAGTTAACCCTGTTCATGTGAGGCGAGCTGTCTTGGGGGGTAGGGTTTTCCCTGTTCCTATAAAGCGATTTATCTCGGGATCCCAGGGATAGAGTTATTCCTAATCACATGAGGCAAGTTGCCTTGGAGGGAAGGAAGGGGTGGTGGG
>JAOCNB020389824.1:0-15396 GCA_026546465.2 Palythoa caribaeorum
AGTTTCACGAAACCGACCATGTTACACGGCGCAACACCTGGTGAAACTTTTTTCGCATCATTGTTGCACACAAGTTTTAGCTAAAAGTTTCAACGTGTAACACCGGCTTAAGAATTTGATAGTTTTTCATGTAGTTTACACAAGTAGTAATTCTTTGTATTCTAATTCTAATCCTTTGTATTCACCTACGGACACGCATTGATACATATTGAGATTGCCCAGGATTTTAGCAACTTGTATAAAGATATGATTTTCAGGACTGTTTTATGGCAGTTGAAGTATATCCAACTATAAGCAAGAACATATAATTTGCAAAATAAGGCATGATTTCTTTAGATTACTGGATTTTTTTGCCCAACGTCATAAATCAGGGTTTTGCTAAGTTTACTGACCGTTAGGCCAGACTAATTTAACGTGTTGGATCACGGATCCGACCAACCCTCATTTTTCCCAAATGCAAACAAACAAACAAACAAACAAAAACACTTAAGTTCATGTGTTTTGTTCAGTTTGAATTTGGTTGTTCTGCTTGTCGACTTCTGTCTATAAACAATATGGAGTTGAAAACGTTTAAATCAAATTATGTATACCTTCTTATCAACTGCGTAAATAATGGAGTGTTTGTACAAATGGCCATTGTTTATAAAGTCTTTGGTAATGTTGGTTGGGTCACCTTTTTAAAAATGTCATGTCATAAAATTGACCTTATAGCTGCGAAACGTGAGTATTAAACGTGTTTTTATCAAAGGAACTGTGAATGAGTCGTGGATACATTAAATTTTATTTATTTTGCAAATTACATATATTCTTTTTATTTTCATTTTTTTCTTACCGATCGACACGAATTATTTCAAAAAAATCCTTTCCCCAACAAATCAATTTTGTTTAGCCTTATATTACCTTAATGCATGTTAGATCATGCAGCAGGAAAGTGACATATAAAAGTATTAATAATATTGTAAAAAATGAAAAAATTAAAAAATCAGCCCGCCCGCAACTTTCGATCGTCAAGGCAAAACATATTATTCGCATTTTTGGTTCTCAACGTGACGCTTTACACGGGCCGGCTTAGATATTTTCACACAAAAGAATATATATTATGTGCACGTGCTTCAAGATGGTTGTTGTTTTAATTTTGAAAAGCATTTGCCAGAATAATATTTTAGGTCTAAAGTTATCTACTTTTCAGTCCGTTCTCAAGGGTTCTCCGAATGTATTATTTGTCAGTGCCCAAATACTTTTAAAACTATCATATTTTTCAAATCAAACTACCGAGGTAGTAAGCACAATAGGTGGGTGATAATCAGTGAAACTTATGTCGAAAAATATTAACACATTTGGTTATAGGCGCCAAAAGATAATACACGATTTTTCTTGATATATTCAGCTGGGACTAGCGCTGGCGGCGGTGGCTACGGCGATTTTCAGTTTCCCTAAAATTTGAAAAAACTAAAGCGCTGTTGAACCTTTTAATTGCACTATCGAAAATGTCTCTCTATCGGGGTTATTTGAGCAAGGTTTTTAAAATTTCGAAATTTCGAAATTTTTACAACTGTCGCGGGACTTTCGACATTTACAGACATTGGATCTTAAGTATCAAGAATAGAAAACTGATGTGATAAATTTATTTGTCGCCATCTTGGAAAACTCAAAGGCTTTTCATATGTAAGCGGGGGAACTCTCAATGCCCCTAATACGTCCAAATGCATTTCCGGAATACAGCAATTCCGGTATATAACAATATGTTATCTCTTTTTTGTTTTAATCTTTTTCAGAGGTTTCAAGGACCCACCCTGGGTGAGATTATTGGAGTAAAGGAAATGACCGCTGAACGTTGCGCAAAGTTGTTCGCGGTTGCGCTTGCGCATAAATTGGAGGAGGCATGGATTTCCGTTGGTGCTTTCTTATGGCAACTTTACTTAGTGCGACCTTTTCCCTGGTTGGTTAACAGGCAGGTGGTCTTTTATAGACAAAAAATGGTCTAACAGATACTGACACTAATGGTATAAACGAATCCCAAGCTTAAAGGTTTTTTGGTTATAGACGGGAATTTGTTTTTTTTTAGATTTTGGATTCTACATTAGGAGCCTTGAATAACGCGGACGGCAAACCCATTAGCGACGGCTCAGAATAAATCCATTTCTGCCTTGCTCTTCACTTCTTTCAGTTGAGTTTATTGATAATTAGTTTTCTCTGACTTCATTTTATGAAAAGCAAACGATTAAGTTTGCTTCTCAATAGTTAATTGTAACGTTCTCGTCGTTCCCTGAACTCCATAATAGGTCTTTTCACGTTCTGTTTCTAGCGATGACAACATGCAGGTCCTCAGCTCGATGTATTCCAACGTGTAGCTATTGTATTTCCTATTGTTTTTTGCCGTCGTTGTCTGCTTCGCCGTCCTCCTTGCCTTAAGTCCGTAATATTTTACTTAACACCTTAAACGCCGGTTTTTTTTGTTAAAAAATCCTTTTTCAAAAATTAGATTTGCGTTTTCAATAGCCAAGTCCTGCAGGAGGCCGGGTATTGAAAGGGGTGATATGTGTTCGACCTCAAAAACGTTAGTGTTTTTCATTTGACTAGAACGCCAGATAATTCACTCTCGCCAGTAAAATTTGTTCGATCAATGCTCGATCCAAACTGCTTGTTGTAGTGAATTGGAAGCGCATCTCTTGCATTTGATCTCATCTTTCATTTGATCTCGTCTGAAATTGTACAATTATGTACACTTAAAAGGTTATCAGCTCTTAAAACGGCATTTTATTGCTGTAAGCTTGCCTTGATTCGTCAAGTGAGTTGAATATGTCCGTTTATCCAGGTTATACCTTCTTACACTCGAATATCCCTGAGCAGTGTCACAAGGTTAGCAGTTGAAGGTAGGTGCAATCATTGTCTAATCTCATCAAAGAGCGTGGAGAAGGAGCGGGTGGGGGAGTGTTTATCCATTACTTATTTTAAAAGAGCCACACAAATCAATTAATCAATTAATCAATCGATCAATTAATCAATTTTATTTATTTATACACGGTGTTAAAACATCAGATCAGGCAGAAATATAATTATGCAAAACAAAAGACGAATATACCAATTAAACGGTATGTAAATCAATAATTAGAAATAGTTCCGAGCCCTAACCCAATATAAGTACAAACATTAATATTGTAGAAAAAGGAGTAAAACTGATATTTCGTCAAACTAAGTGTTTGTTATGCTGCATTTTTGTTGGATCTCAGTCCCTAACTCAGCACTTTTTGAATTGCAGGATTAAAAATACCCATTGGATTTCGGAAATTTCTGAGTCCATCCAATCGACATCATGACATGTTATCAAATGACGGGATGAGAACTGTGGATGTGTAGGACCATAAGTTGGAACAATTATAAAGTAGCAGATAAAAGACAATGCACAATAAAATGTTTACTTAAAATAAGGTAACTAAAACAAGTTAAATATAATTTTTGAGCTCGAAGACAACAAAGTCTCCCTTGATGTGTTTGCAAATGACTTTGGAAGTTAGCAAGCGGTCTTAAAAACGTCACACTTTGAAGATCTGAATATGGCTAACGAGCAAACGTATTTGGATATCCATGTGATAAAAACCATAGTGGAAAACCACAAATTAGTGAAGTAATATGTTATACAGTCCATGTTTGATCTCGAAGCACAACACCGCAGTCCGTTGTAACTTGCTGGCGTTAATTTTTATTGAAGGACAAACTGACTCGGAATTCCCAGGGGAAAAATAAACCTCTTGGTAATTTTTTTTCCGTTTTCGGAAAAATCCACGTCCACAAGTAGCGAGGAGACTTTTACATCATCAATTTCGCAACTGGAAGTCAGGAAATTCGCGCTCCTCGAACGCCTCTTTGTTTCCCTTAAAAAAAGTAATAGTTACAATAGTAACTTTTACTCTATACTCTGACAAAGAACGGTCTTTGACCAACCAGAGCGAGTGTTATATCAAATACATATTACAATCAGCAATAAAATAAGTTTATTGGTGATCACGTAGATGTTGCACAGTCATAAAAGATTGATTTGTTTGATTTAATTTCTTAAATGACAGAAATGATACTAGTTTACATAATTAATTTTTGTATAAATTCGCGCTTAGCTTGTGATGTTAACTTACACTACCTCAGCGATGTTGCTATTCATCTTTGGTTTACAGCTAACTGCGTGCGGAAAATGAGATCCTCCATGGCACAGGAGATACTCAGAAGGTTAAGAAATTATACGAATAATTAATTAACACTAGAAGTAAAACAACTAAAGAAAAAGGGAATCTTGATGCGTTAAATGTTATATCTGAATGTTGAAAGCAAGGAAACCGAGATACTACGGCATGCTGGTGTGAAAGAAAACAAAGAATTGAAGAGAAGCGAGCCGTAATGAAAACTCAGGCCCAAGATTTAAAAGAAGTTCATGAAAAGATTAAACCAATATTAAACTGATGAAATTTCTGAGCTTCTGCCGGCCAACGAAAACCTTTCGATTCTAAATTGGAAAATGATTTTCAAGCGACCAATGTTCGCTCAATGAACACTAAAATGCAGATAACGAAAAGATGATGCGGCCTCTCATTGGCTCTGATTCTACATTGAGGACCTTGTCTCTTCTGTCGTTCTGACACTCTTAACTCCTTTAAACAGTCCGCCATGCCAGCCAAAAGATCGAAGCCATCTTCGCAGGCTTTAAGCAAACCGCTGACAGCCTTCTCGAGTTAATCTCATGAGAGTAACTATTCTACGTTCTAAGCTGAATGTTGTTCAAAAACTGAAGCTTCGTCATATATATGGCTGTAGTAGGGAAATTACAGAATTGGAAGTTGCCATAGCAACACTAAAGAGAGAGATGGATACCCCAACGAGTTAGTGTTGTAAACTCGAGGATATGTTTCTTGATCTGGAAGAAAATGAATTTTGTTGGTATAAACAGAAATAACTAAGGTAACTGCTGAGCATGGAAAGCTCTTGCAGTCAGTTGCTTCAGGAAATGAAAAGCAACCAGAAACCTGCCAAGTATTTAAAGAGCAAGAAAAACTAGCGCGAAGTGAAGGTGAAATGGCTAATGGTTTAAAAACGAAGCGAAACATTAAAACGTCTTGAGTGCCAGCTGTTACTAATAAAACAAGTAACAAAAGGTCAAACCAATTGAAAATATTGGCAGAAATATATGAATGACATTTAAACTATTTGAAGAGATTAAGATATATCAAACAACGTGAGTGGAAATATATTACTGAGATATTTAAGTGCAATGTTTAAGTGCATGCTTTAAAGAGATAACAACTTTGAAAAGTATATTTGAAATATTGCAAAGATTTTTCCTCCTTGTCAACAAGAACCAACAGTTGTTACTGGAGATTTACAAAACAAAGGCGTTTCTTTTAAATTGAGGCGGTTAAATAGTTCTTTTAAGTTTATATGTTTTTAACAATGAATGTGTAGTAACCAGATATTCTAATCGTATTTTGCTGGCGGCCATCAGTTATTTTTGTTTGAATTCTTTTGAAAACTATTGAAATCTTTGAAATATCTTAAACAATAATAGATAATACATTTTACTGACGGCAAATTTTTTTAGTTTTTGAAATATTTGTGAAATATTGGAAACATTTGATACAATTGGTTTCAATAAATTATTGTTGCATTGTAGCTCAAAGGGATAAAACTGTTTTTAATCTTGTGTTTTTCATAACTACAATCCGCGACAAAAATATTGAAGCACTTGTGCTCCCCCTTCCCCTTTTCAATGTTGTTTGGGGTAAATTTCCTAAAAACTGAACGGTTGCTACGAATATCAACCAACATTGTGTTGAGGAGAGGGGATGTTTCACTTCTTTTTGTCGGGGATTGTAGACCCTGTAAATGCGTTACCCGGGCTATCTGTTTTTCTAGTAGCGCGTTCATATTTTATAGTTATTTTCACTAAATATATCAATGTCATCATTTACATATACTAGTATTGCTGCCTCTTAAACTATCGCTTTAATCAAATATACCGCTTCAGTTGGTTAGGCAGTAGGGACTTTCTCGTTGCAGCAACCACAACTCTACTATATTAGTTTCGACAAAATCAAACCAAACGTACAATAATTATAGATCAGTGAAGTGCGTTCGCTTTTGATTGAACACAACACCTGTACCTTATAATTAATTATAAAAAGTTATAATTTTGCATAATGACTATCAAAAAATATAATCTAACGTCAAAGAAAGAACTAAGCTGTTGAAATTTATGCCAAGCAAGAAATTGTTGGTGAAGTGTAATACCCGACTCTTGTTTGATGCACTTGATCAGTTCTTTTTCCGCTAAATAAAATCTTCCCAAACAAATAAAGTAATATGTTTTTTTCGCTTAAGTACATGCAATGTTAATTGAAAAGAAATGTTAGTTCCTTCTGTATCAGTTTAATTTATTTTCACTGTTACATCAATGTGATTATTTACACCAGTCACTAAATGGCAATGCAGCTGCAGCGCGAGTCCGGGGAACGACTGTGTGCGGTTGTGAATAATTTGAGCTTAGAAATCCCCGGCTTTGACAGCTTTCAAAAAATTCTTCGAGTTCCACTCACCATAATCCAGCAACAGTTTTGGGCCTTGTGAACATGTGCTGACGACGCAAGAAATTGTTGGAGAAATTTTGTCTGTATGACAACGAATGAGAAAAAAACAAACCCATTTCATGATTAGGCTTACTACAGGTAGTCCATTAATGACAAAAAATGTGTTGTGATTTTAAATTTATATTAATATTGCAGAAGAGTAAAAATTTTATTGCTTGTTTTACTTTTTCTTTTAAAATGTTTGAAGCGCTTTGAAACGTTTGAAACAATAATGGGCCTAAACAAAAATTATAAAGAAGAAATACAAAAATAAGTTTTTTTTTATTGCTTATGTTTCTAATATTTATTTTCACATGTTCGAAATATTTTTGTAAGTTTACGAAATCTTAGATGTTTTCGCATCTTGCTTTTATACTGGAGATTTTTCAAGCGTCTTGAGTTTTAATGTCTTTCTTAATGGCGACTTTATATAGGACTGTGTTTCAAAATCCGTATAAATATTGTGAAGAACAAATTATAAGCAATAAATTTTAGGTGCTTTAGAGTGAAAACAGCTTTGTGGACGTGAAAACAACTGTCTTTTAAACCGCTGTGAGATGTATTTGAAACAATGTATTTAACGCACTTATGTGCCAACAATAATAGTCAAGTGTGTAAATCTGTATAAAAACTATGAAAAACAAGTTATGAGCAATAAGACCTTAAATAAAAGTCTTGTATTACGAAATGATTAAAAGTTTTAAAACAGAGCTCTTGAATAATCTACAAAGGAGAGGAAGAAAGGGTTGGCATTAAATTTTCTCATATCGGAAGTTGGAAAATGGGCAAAAACTACTTCACAAAGGGTTCGAGAACCATTGCAAATTACCCATCGGTTCAATGCGCAGGATTTTATTCAAACAGAAATGCCCTGTGTTGCTTTACCAACAAATATGCATCTGGCCTAGTCAAATACAAAGTTTTGATAAAACTGTAGATTCTTGTAACATTTAAATTGTTTTTAATGGTCGTCAGAACAAAAACAGAAGCAAAACTATTGTTGTCGTACACCGACGAACTTCTGACCATTTTCCCTCAGTTTTCCAGGAAAAACTTCGACCAACAGCAAAGATTGATTCCTCTTTTGATATTTAGCTTTTCGTCATATATATTTTCTGCCTTGTAGCACAGAGCGAGTTACCATAGTTAACGTTGCAGACTTGTGCGGCCGCTATTTTGTTTTACCTTCCGATGGCGACGTAATTACCGTTGCTACGTGACCTGTACAAAACCAGCATTGTAGCCATTTTGTTTTATAACTAGCTGTAGGCGATAATCAAATGCCTTGTTAAAACCGTTTTGATATTCGACGCAGAGCAGCAGCAATAACAAAAGCGTAGTAATAACTATATTCCCGAGAGGAGCTTTGTTGTGTCGTGGATAAAATCTCCCACTCGTTGGCCAAAAGGCTTTTCCATCAACTGAGCGCGACCAACTACTGAACTAGGTAAAGAATTAAAACCCGAGCCACTGGTTTAAGAACTCGGGCGCGGAACATGCGGGTTTTGAATTAGCACCTATGGCTAATGGCGCCTCAATCTCTCATGGTTACGGTACACTTTGACACTATGTTTTCATTTATCAATCCAAATTCCTTTTTATTGTGCATCGGATACTCCCGCTAAACCTATATATCACGGGAAAAATAATGAAATTCTTTATTAAAACTATGGTCTAAATCACTTTTCTATCACAACAACAACAACAATACTTCATGAATTCGCACTTCTTTTTTATCTTTTACAGGAAAAAAATATTATATTTTATTGCTGGTTGGTATTTTCAAATCTGGAAATTAATATGAAAAGGAAATATAAAAGTCTATATATATGCAAGGAAATGCATAGGGCCTAAGTGAACCTAAATTTGTTTTCGAGTTAGTTACCTAGCCAGAACATGTGTTAAATTGAAAATATGTAGCTTCGAACAAACAATCGAAGATAAACAACAAAGCGAAAAGCACACATAACACATAGCACATAAGCAAGAAGCATACTTATAGGGGAAAATTAGTAGTTCGTGTCAAGAGTTCCATTTTGTTTTAGTAATAGGTAACTTTTGGCCCTATGTTCTTCTTTATCCGCGACATTGAGCGTATACTCTTTGTGATTTTGTCTCTTCCTTCACGAATTCCAAGTTCGTTTGATTGTGAGCCTTTGTTAACATTTCTTTCTCTTCATAGCTTCATTGCCAAAACCGTACCAGCATGATTGATAGGCTTTCTCACTCACGTTTTACGACCAATTCTTAAAATCCATGTGTTAGTATTTGCGAAGGGGTTAGACTGATGAATCGTTTGACATATAAAAATCTAAGCTGGGTTTCAAAATTACCTGGCACGATTTTGAAGCTCAATTATTACCCCACCGCTGTGCAAAATTTGGCAAAAATAGAACAAAATGAGTTTGAGTTGAAATCTGTTTTACAGCTGTATTTGGTGCAAAAAGTTGTTTAATTTGAAAAAAAAAACAAAAACGCATTTGAAAAGAAATGACTCGCACACCATTTTATTTCCGGTGATGAGTTTTGACTTTACATATCTCAAGACTATACATGCTTTCAAAACATTTCTTTTTTGCCTGAAAGATCTTTTCAAAGCCAATACTGAGTTTCCCTAGCTCAAACGCTAAAAAATGGTACATTTTTCCTTCCTTTTCAGACTGTACCGTAACCCTAAGTTTATGGTTATGATTAAAGGAATAACAGTCCTTCTATAATTAACGTTAAGTTTGATATGATTTTGAAAGTTTTCTTTTGCAGATAAACATCGAGCTAGCCACATTAAAACGAAAAGCTGTAATAAAAACTATTAACCACAATTAAATCGAACAAGATGGCCAGAAGTATATGAACAAGAAAAGAGGCCAAATGTCAGTGTTGCTGTGATTTTCTCTAAGAGTCATAAAATATGACAGTATCCAAGCTACCTTTATTATGTGAAACATTTAAACTATTTCAGTTTTTAAAAACACAAATTCAAGCAGCGATCTAAATCAAGAGTGCATGATTCTCAGTAGAGCTACCAAATCAAGCTGGGCCGTGCTACAGAAAAGATAAAACAAATCAGGAGAAGGTGAGTTACAGCTCTTTGCTGATTGTTCCAATTTTAATAAATAAATAAACAAGACCTAATAAAGGCCACTTTAAAAAATATTCCGGTTTATCATCAAAATTTTCCCAAAATTCAGTAAGGGAGGGCGCTTTTATTCTTTTTTTCTTAGGTTTAATACTTTGGTGTACTACCGACTCAGTTTGAGAGTAAATGTAAACTACTAGCTATACTAAACTCAGTTATAATACGGTCCAATATATTATCTACTCTTTGACAAGCGTAATGTTCTTCATCTACTATATGTACTAGAACTATTTCGCAACAGGGACATTGTTTTCCACGTTTTCTTCACATAATTTTTTTGTTTTATTTAAAAAAGTCAATGCGCTGGTAAAAATCAATGTGCGTGCTTATGATAAACCGGGAAATTTTCTTAAGTGGCCTAACCGTGGAAGTTACACGCAGAAAAAATATTTGTCAAAAAGTGGCAAACATCTCCCTAAGAACTTAAAACTTATCTTTTTATTCTTCACTATCCTTGAGTGAAGCAGTTTCAAACCCTGTACCTAAAATATATAGTATTATATGTTTATTATTGAATAAAACTATACTTAAACAAGGGCACGATGGCATAAAGGTCATTTCAGGCTGAAACTGAGTAGATGCTTCGGGATTATTTTTAGTCTTTAATTGTCAACACATTAGCTGCAGCCGGGTCCTGCTTCGCTTATAAATTAACGATTTCCTCTTAGACGTTCAAGCAGAGTAAAAGCAGAGCTTAAAGTAAAATCAATAGTTTTCCTTTAAGCTGCTAAAGTCTTCTTGTAGCCAGGTGGATTTATAAAAGTGGTTAAAAACTTTTTTTGCACTGGTTAAAATTATTTTATGCTTGACTTTCAAAGAAAGAAACAATAGTTTTTAACCATATTCAATTTTTTGGACTTTTTAAACACATTGTTTCATACTTGTACTTTACTATCACATTACCCTGAAAAACACTGTGGATACAGTAAAGGCTGGTTCACACTGTGACATAAGCATAAGCATAAACATAGACATAAGCATAAGAATTCTATGTGTAAACCGAATCAAAATAAGCATAAGCACAAGCATAAGAAAATGGAAAAATTTCCATTTTGTTATGCTTATGCTTATGCTTATGTCGTACAATTGTAAGTGTGAACCGGTCTCACATAAGCATAAGGTATATGCCTGCAGTTTTTCTGTCAGCAGAAAAAAACATGCGCAGTAGCTATTCAATCCTTATGCTTATGTTGGTTCGGTTCACACATCCAATTCTTATGCTTATGCTTATGTCTATGCTTATGCTTATGCTTATGTCACAGTGTGAACCAGCCTTAAATACTTAAGTTTGAAACTTTTTCAAAAAGTATTGTTTAAAGTTAATACGGCCAAAGTATCAAAGAATTTTAAGGTTTTGGAAACATTAGCATAATAATTATCAGCGTAAATGAGTTTAGTATACATAATTAAGATATATTGACGTTAATTAAACAAGACCTTGCTCTGCTTTCATTTTCGCCTTAGGCGCGTCTCCCTTGGCGATACTCAGTTCGCGGTTCCCATCTTCTGTTGTGGATTACAACTATTACGGGCTATACAACAACTGGAGTATTTCATTTGATCGATCGGTAAATAGATTTAACTTAAAACTAGAATTGTATGATTGCTTTGATCTCTGTACCAGCTGTGGCCAGTAACTGTTAAGTTCAACTCAGCCGGTATACTATGAGCACCAGGTCTAGGTATACCAAAAGCTTTTTTCATCGGTGTTCTGACCAGCAGCTAAATACTCTTATTACACCTTAGACACTTTTATTACACCTTGAAACCAGTTAAACACTCTTATTATACCTGGTAAAACACAATCTGGTGGGATTTTTGACAAACTTGGTCCCTGGGCGACCTAAATAGTATCTGATCAGATTGTGCTCTCCCTGGTTAAAACATAAAATATTCTTAGCAAAATCTCGAGAGAAGGCAAGTATTGAAAATTATAAATGGATGAAAATCTACAACAGCTTTGTGGAAAATTGTCTGAACTGGCGAAATATTTTCAAAATCAATTTGTGAAAGTTTAGATGCCGCCAGGTCTGTTAAAAAGGGGTATCTCATCGGCTCGAAACCAAGAGAAAAGGATTTGGCTTATAGTGTGCATATGGGTTGGTTAAAAGCAAAAGAGACGAACAAAAAATCTAGCATATAGAGACAGGTAGAAACCTGTAAATGCCGACATGAGAGTAAATTTTGCGCCTGTAATTTATAAATGCCCTAAAAAGAACGCTTTTTGCATTAATTACCTAGTCTGAAGTCGCCACAGAGAGTGAAAATTTTATAGTTTTATAGTTTTTACGAAGTATGCTTCCCAATTTTACCACCGTGTTTTAAAGTTTTACAATATGTTGTTATGTCCCGGGCATTTACAAATAACAAAAAAACTTGCCTCGTAACATTCTGTCGCCATATTTGATTAAAATCGTGTCTAAACCGCCATCCCTGCACATTCTAGGAACAAAGTTAAATCTCAAATCATTTCCACTCCATGCGGAAATTGTAATTAATATAATAATAGAACTATAGGTTGGATGGACAGTTTGCTCTGAGTTATTGTTGTTTTATGTAGTTTTATAAAAACAGTTACGTTTATTAAAAAAGAGAACTACTATTTTTGAATCTTGGTCTGATGGACTGGGAGGCCCGGCATTTGACCTTCATAGTAGGAACGGGGGCGGGGCATTTGCCAAAGAAAATTGCCCACAGCGTCGGGCATTTGGCAATTTTTTTCGAATGCCCGGGGGTTTGCCCGGGGGGGATGTTCGCGGCTGGGATTGACTCGCACATAAGTGTACTTTACAGTTATTAACCTTTGCTTTCTGATTGTAGATCAAAAAACCAAGAAAATCAAGTTTCATACGAGTCTATGTGAATGATACTGTGATTTTCAAGCTGGACACATCCAGTTCACCGTACGTCACCGTAGGTGGAGTTAACAACACAGTTCTCAGTTTTCGCACACCGAGAGATGTTCTGAGCATGCGTGGTACATACAGCATCATTCTAGACGTGGGTTCAGTTGTAGGTCGTGGATGTTCTTCTGACGGTCCTCCGACCCCGGGAATTACCACGCCAAATCTTTGGATGGTTTATACGTCTGGATATTGTTCTCCAGGGTATTATAGAGGCTGGAATACAAGTTGCGTCGGTAGGTGGCGAGAACTTATATGAACCTTAATTTAAAGAACAGAGTTTTTTACAATTTTGTTGTCGTACTATCAGTAATGGGCCATTTCTGAGTCATGTTACTCACAAACAAAAACCTTTAGCACAGCTTTACAATGACAGTTTGTTACCATAGGATTCTCAAGGAATATCATTATCGAGTTTCAATGTTCACGTAATATAAAATGTTCTTTGCCTTCATTTGTACAAGATTTGAATAAAAGTTTCCTTTAAAATGTATTTGCTGCAGATGTCAATGAATGCGTAAACCCTGCCATTCGAGGTCGCCGCTCTCTCTCTGAGGCTACAGACATGGAGGCTAGAACTGGTTCTGGAAGACAAAAGAGATCTGACAATTATGGCGTGTCGATATCTCTTTCTCCTGTCATATCGTCAGCATCTGTTTCGACTACACCAGGTAAGATTTCTTTTAACTTTGTCTATTAGGCGGGATATTCACTTTAGGGATAACTGACTGCAGTAGGCGGCGTCTAAACATAGCCAGGTCTGTCATTTATAAAGCGTCTCCTTCGACTGTTGCTATACTAGGTAAGATTTGTTAACTTGTTTACGTTTCTTCATAAATTTATCTATTTTCAATTCAAGAATCAAAACGCCTGGACCCGTCCAACATGCTGTTAATCCTGACTTATCTTTCCAAGGCTAGTGGAGAATAGCCATTATTTTAAATTGCTTTCCTTCAGATTTAGTTCATATTCTAAGGGAAAGCTCGGTTATTCGAAAATTCACAGTCGTTGTTTGTTTAGTTGTCAAATTTTAAATAGAAATCTTAATGATCAAAATGATAATCTATCAACATGATATTTTTTGCTCTTGAAATAAGGGGGGTCGACAAAATTGTCGGCATTTAACCTGGGATTTACGGTAGGAAAAATGTAACGTCAAGACCAGACCTCAGAATAGGATTTACAAGAAAATAAGAGTTATCTCTAGAAACAAACAAGCTATTTCAATAAAATAAACCAATTTTTTTCTTCACTCAAAAGCCTTTCTAACTGACGATTTTCTATTTTTCCGATATATACACTTTAAGCATCTTTGCCAATGGTTTAGGAAAGAGAAATTTGCTCAATTTTTCTATTCACCTGACACTTAAAGATATATGTTAGATATTTCAAGTTAGTCTATTTAGACGCTGCGATTATCCCCACTAATTAGTTTAACTAGTACTTATTTTGATTGTACGGCTTTTTAATATTTTAATAGTTTCATTATGCTGTGTGCTGGGTCATTTGTAACTTGCAATTTATCTGTAAGGCAAAGAAAAAAATGTCTTTCCTTTGCAGTCCCCAAGCCAGTTGTTAATCTTAGCTCGACACCTGTGCAGATGCAAATCACTCCAACTCCTATTCAGTCCGTTGCGCCCAGCTCCTCAGCCATTTACAACCCATTTGTTCTTCATCTGCCGGCAAACTGCAAGCATCGCTGTGTGAATACCGCTGGCAGTTATTACTGCAAATGCCACGCAGGATACAAACTCAATCCTGATGGAAAAACTTGCTCGGGTACGTTTATAACAACTGAAATTGCATGATAAAGGGACAAACTAAACAAGTTTCCTGCCAGTACGTGTGATAATATGTATAGCCATTATTATAAACAAATCGTTTTGATTTACAAAAAAACATTCAAACAATTGTCATAGGTTGTCAACCATCTCAAGATTAATACTTTATACTATTGTTGGTAGCGGTTAATTGCACGTAAAGGCTTGGTTACTTTTTTAACAACTGTATTTGAACTGACTGTTTCTCCTTGCTCAAACTGTTATTATCGATTTGTGTTCAACCAATCTTGAACTGTGTATGAAGGGTATATATCACATAGGGAAGCAGATTGAGTGATTTACAAAAATGTAGCATGTCAGCACGAGTAAAGGCTACCTTAAACCCCTTGTTCAAACAGCTATAATGGATTTGTGTTTTAAAATCAATCTTGAACTAATATGTGTGAAGGGTTTCAGATGGAGTGATTTGCAAAAGTGTATCAAACAAGCACAAGAAATGGCCACCTGTATACCCTTGTTCAAAAAGCTATATAAATTGACGAAAACAAGCTTGTAATCCTAAACCAAATTAATTTTAAAACATGTTTAAAGTTAAGAAAAAAATAATGTTTGAAACTGAATTTGTGAAAGGTTTCAGTTGCAAACGAGTTTTAGGGTTTAAGATTGTCAAGCAATTTTATTATAGTCGTTATATATGGTAAACATTCTTAATTTTTATTTTCACAAGAAATAACATATCTAAACAAAATTATTACCATGTACGCCGAACTGTTATTTCCGATTAAATATGCTTTTGGAACTGATTATTGTAAATTTGTTTTAATGAAAACCAGATTATATTTTATTGCAGCTGCGGGTTGAGGAGAAAGAGAAAGAGGAGGGAAGTGGAGGGGAGTAGGAGGGGAGGGGAGTAGGAGGGGAGGGGAGGAGGAGGGGAAGGGGAGTAGGAGGGGAATGGGAGTAGGATG
>JAOCNB020390365.1:0-15394 GCA_026546465.2 Palythoa caribaeorum
AACTGAAACTAAATTCCAGGAGTATTCAAGGAGTTCAAGGAGTAGCACGAACCCTGAATATTATCATAGGTTCAACCCATATCAAATCATAACTTTGCCAGTCCTCTTATTAAATCTTTCCTTATAAGATTGGACTAGTTGCCTCGGTAGCTCAGTTTAGAGCACCAGTCATGAAATCAGTGAGTTGCAGGTTCCATTCCCGCTCACTGCATCTGATTTTTTCCAGTATTTGTTCTGTTATTACTTCCTTTAAACAAACATCGGAGTTTATCTCTGAGATGATGAACAAGTTGTTCAAAATGTGTTGTATGTATAATAATAGTAATAGTAATAATAATAATAATAATAATAATAATAATAAATGAACATCTTGGAATACAATTTAAAAGAAAAATTGAGACTACGACGTTTTGAAGCATCATCGCTTCATCTTCAGGCAAAATAAATGAAGTGTTGGTTCAAGAAAAATATTGTAATGACTTGAATCATTCAATAGTAGATATGTAGAAATGTAAATAGTCGATAACGATATATTTTTATTGTTATAATAGAGTCTTAATTGGATATTTATTGTATTTTTAGCCCTTTAATGCAGTTCATTCTGCAATGTGGCAAATAAACGGTATTTATTATTATTTATTTATTATAACCAACACTTCATTTATGTTGCCTGAAGATGACACGATGACTGTATTAAGCTTTTCCAAGTTAAGACTTGCTCTGTTGGATTTGACCCTCACTTTGCAGTGGAAGTTTAATAAAAATTAAAAACTTAAAAAATCCTAAACTTAATTCATCACGCACCTGAGATTCTTCCTGTTCCCTGCATTTCTGCTCATACAGATTGGAAAGCTCTTCCACTCTTAAAAAGGAAAAACAGCTAGTTTCAGCCAATCAGATCGCACGAAAATTTGGATGACTTAAAATCAGTACCTACGTTTCAGCCAATCAGGTTACAAGAACTTTAGATATTGACCTACAATCAGTTTCTACAATTCAGCCAATCAGATCACAAGAAAATTGTTTATTGACCTAAAATCAGTACCTACGTTTCAGCCAATCAGATCACATGAAATTTGGTTATTGACCTAAAATCAGTACTGCCATATAATAAAAAAAGCTACGTTTCGTGAGCAGCGCACTCACAACACAGGGAGGTATTTTTCATGCTAAGGATTGACCCCAAAAGTTGTTAGGTTGAGTTGAGTCAAAATTTAAGGAGTTTGTTTTAAGCTGCGCTACTGACACAACTTGATGCCCTATCATACAACAAGAAGCAAACCTTCTAGTAAGTTCCTCCAGCTGTGAATCAGTTGGGGCGTGGCTAACGTCTACCACAACTTCTGGCACAACCATCGGCTCTTCCTACGGATATTAAAATGAAATGGCATTAAAACCTCAAAGTTATACAAAAATTCCCCTTAACAGACCTCCTCGGACTGCCACAATGTTTTCCCAATACAGTCCTTTTGGGAAATAAGGTTCTTTGTTCCAGATGCGGTAAAGAAAGACATGAAAGAATGTTTGGCTTCAACAAAGCATCTTTTTCGCCCAAGGGGCATGTATTGGGAAAACATTGACGCAGTTCGAGAAGGTAGCTTTCATGGACACATTCACCCAAGACATATTCTATACTTCATTACTCCAAAATATTGGACTGGTATTCTTTAGGGCAAAAAGAGTTATTTATATATAAGAAAACTTATTTGAATATTCAATTGGTCAGGCGAGCAATTGCAAGTGTTGGGTTTGTTTTGGTGGTCCAACTGATTTTATAGTGGTCTCGAGCAAGCTGACCACTGCAAAAATGCATCCCTGAGCTTTAGTAGAATTCACATTTGTTAGAACTGTTAGTGTACATTGTTAATAGCCCAGCAACTATAACTTAATGGGTTGATTAACTTTTGATTACACTATGTTACTTATTACATTGATTAGAAAAATTATTTTCTGCTAATCATTATAAAGCAACCCAAAACCATGACTGAGAAACTCGACATTAGAGGCTTTAGTGTTGAGAACAGCAGATTATTCATATCTCTATTAAAAGTTATGAAAAAAAATTAGATTTTCTCGACCGTTTTGAAAAAATTTTGTTCTTTTTCCTGAATGCATTTATGTCCATGTCCATCACTCGTGACTAAAGCCTCATCCTGATCGCCTATTCTCAATCCTGGTAACTTTTCTTTATTCCTTTCTTTCTACCTTCCTTTTCCTCTCTCCTAAATATCCCTTGTGCTTTATACCATTTACCACAACGTACCTGTGGTTCACTTTGCACAGCGGTTTCATGTGTGGCAGCATGCTCATGGACCATCTGAAGCTGGCTCCGAGTGTTTTCTAGGTCATACTCCAAGATATTTTTCTGCTGCTCAAGAGCCGTTACTTTGGAGTTCATTTCAGATAACTGTTTTTCATAAACTTCAGACTTTTCCAGTGCTTGATAGCAGCTTCGTTCAAGCTCTTCACATTTGGCTGCGAGGTGTTCCCGCTCTTTCGTCAATGACAGCATTTTTGAGTCTTCAACGTTTGTCTGTAATGTTTTACCTCCTTTTCTTTGAAGTTGTTGAAGAGCATCATCTCTTTCCTTCCGTGCTTGCTCCAGGTCACTTCTCCAACCTCTACCAATGTGTTCAAAGTTTGCTTTTAACTTGACAATGGTGCTATCTTTTTCCTGTAGTACTTTTTCGACACCTTTCCTTTCAAGGTTTGCTTGGTCCAGCTGGCTAGAAACTACTTCTCTCTCTGACAAGACTCTCTCCAAATCTTTCCTTATGGTAGTGTTTGCTTTTTGAAAATGTTGAAACATTTCCTCTTTTTCTTTCCTTGACTGGTGCAATTCTCGAAGAAGACGATTCGTTTCTTCCTTCATTCCCTCTAGCACATTTCCAAAACCTTCTGGTGTTGCAGCTGGGCTCTTTTCAGCGCCCTTCCCCTTTACTTCTTCCTTTCGAATTCTAGCACTTAAGCTCTCCCTTTCTTTCACGAAACCTTCAATTTCTACACGCATTTCCTGCAAAGACTTTTCTTTTTCAACTGCTAACTTCTGCGCTTCTTCTAATTCTTGCTTCATGGAGGAATTGATTCGCGAGTAGTCCTTCTTCAATCGTGCTCTCACATTTTCTTTATCTTTCAAGGACTTTTCTAGAGAAGCTCGCATTGTTTCATGATCACTCAACAGGTTGTTAAATTTTACAAATAATTCGTTGTAGTTAGACTGAAGTTCTTGCAGTTTCTTTTGTTCGTCAGATTGATTACTTTCACTTTGGTGTCGATGAAGCTCATAATCCAACTTTTCTGCCAATGCAGCTTTTAATTTCAGCTCGTTTTCAAGGCGAACTTTATCAGAAAACACTTTTTGAAGCTGATCTTTAGTGCTGTCGAGATCAGATAATGCATTTTCATTATCGTTAAATAACGCATCTCTTTCAATTGACAACGATTCTATTTGTTTCTCAAGATCGTTTTTCTCCTCTAATTGACTGCTTGTTGTTTCTAAAAGTTGTTTCACCTCGGATTCTTTCTCTGCAAGCATTTGTTCATATTCAGATTTCAAAGCAGTTGCTAACCCACCATGCTCCTCAGCCACGTTTTTCATTTTGTTTCGAAGATTCTTTACAATTTCATCTTTTTCTGTTACAAACTTCTCCATTTCTTGCCGCATTTCTTGTATGCGCAATTCGCTTTCCCTTTTCTCAGATGACAGCCTTTTGATTTCATTTGTAAGACCATCAATTCCTTCCTCGTATTCTTGTTTTTGAATAGCAATTACTTCTGATGTCTCTTGATTTTGTCGCTTCAGTTCTTTAACTTGCGTGTTACATTGCTGAAGCTTTTCTGTAAGCATTTCACAAATTTGCTCTCGCTCTCTAGCGATTTCTTTGTCAAACTCTGCATTTTCAACAAACTGATCTTGTTTTGGTTTTTCTTTAATGATTTCGACTAGTGTTGCTTTCTCGTTTTTGACGGCAATTAATTCACTTTTAATACTGTCAATATTTTGTTCCAGCTCTGCTCTATGTTTTATTATAGCATCGAGATCTTTCCTCAGATCTGCAATAATATCCTCCATGTCAGTGTTTCGTTTTGTGAGACCCTCACAAAGTTCGATTTTCCCTTGTAGGTCTTCAGAGAGTTCATCAAACTGTCTTTTGATCTGTTCCTTGTCCATCGACATGTTCCTCAATTCTGCCTCAAGCTGCTGAGTCCTTCGCTGCAGTTCTAATCTAGCAGCTGCATTCTTATCATTTTCGTCTTTCACAGATTCAAATTTTTGTCTCGTTTCCATGAATGATGCTTGCGTTGCTTCAAGTTCTGTTTTTAGGTGGTCTATTGTATCATCCTTCTGCAAAATCATCATCTCGTACTCTGATTTTAGAGCTTCAAGGACTTGCCCTTTGTCATTTGCCAATCCAATTAATTTCTGTCGGAAGCCTTCAACCATTTCTTCTTTGTCATGAACAAGATTTTCCATATCCACACGGAGGTTTTTAATGGATTGATCTTTTTCTAGTTTATCAGCATTTGTTCTTTCCAGTTCTTCTTTTAATCTTTCCACATCTGCTTTGAGGCCTTTTGCCATATGCTTGAGGCGGGAATTCACCTTAGCCTGCTGCTCAATCTTTTTCTTAAGACTTTCTTCCTCAAAACTTCCTTGAGTAGTACCTCTCTCAGTTGTCTCTTTGCTGGGTAATAAAGTCTGGTCTGTGTTTGTACTTTGATCGCAAGTTCCAATTCCCTCTGACTTAGCGTCTTTTGTTTCTACCGATTTTAGCTGATCTTCTTTCTCTATCCCAAAACTTTGTGGTTGCTGATGAGAAAGTGCAAATATTTCTTGAGCGAAAGTTGGGCTCACACTTTCTTCTACGGGAGATTTTGGAGAAACATGTTTGATTTCGAGGGGAAAAACAATAGGTACTGGTTTTCCCTCTGCTGGTTTCTTCTTCTTCAATCTATCGATTTCAATTCTCATTGAGTGCAAAGCTTTGTCTTTGGTGTCTTTATCATTCATTGCTGACTGCAAATCTTCTCTTAAACCTTGAAGAATGTGCTCCAGATTGTCTCTATATTTCTGCGTATTTTGTAACTCCTGATTAAGTTCTACAATTTGCGAGTTCAGATCACGGTTCTCTTTTTCCAAATTCTCCTTTGCTTCTTCCAACTGAGAAAAGCTTCCGCTACTTTCTCGGAGGTCTTCTACTTTATTATTCAGCTCATCGTTGGTTGACTTTAGCTCCTTTATTTCTTCTTGCAGATTTTTGATAATAGGATTGGAATCTTGTAAAGTGCTTTTGCCGTCAACATTTTCAGGTAATCTTGCACTACTGGATAAGTTTTCACCCTCGAGTTGAGTTTGAAGCCTTCGAAGCTGCACCTGGAACTCTGATGCAAGCTGGTCAGCTGTTAATCTGCCTTTCTGTGCATGTTCCACATCTGCTCGTAAACCTGATACAATATGATTGAACTCACTTCGAAGTTTGTTTATGTCTTCTCGCTCCTTATTGGCTTCATTTAGTTGAGAAGTCAGTTGTTCAGTTGTCCCTATAGCAGAGTTAAGCTTCATTCTGAGGTCATCCAATTCATGCTTCTGTAACTCTATTTCTTTATCCTTATCATCCTTGTTAGGTTCTTTCTCCGAACTGCTAGCAGCGATTTCTTGTTGAGCATGCACAAATTTATCTTGAAGATCGTTGAGTTTTGTTTGAAGGACCTGATTCTGACCAGTGGTTTCAGCCATTCTATCCTGGACGACTTTTAATTCTTCCTCCTTTTCGCCAATTACACCTTCAAGGTTAGTAAGTTCTGCATTCAAGATATCCAATGCTCTTTCTCTGTCAGCAAGTAACCCTTCATTCCTGAATGCAACAGCTTCAGTTTGCTCTTTATCTCGAAGTACTTGTTGCAGCCTTTCCTTAAGGTCGCCCACAATTCTGTCTTTTTCTTTAACTACTTCATCAAGCTCAATCCTAATCTCTTGGGATATCTTTGCGTTATCAATCTTTTCTTGACGAAGTGTTTTCATTTCTTCTTTCAGACTCTGCATTTCGTTACTCTGTGATTCCTCTCGCCCTTTTCTTTTTATTAACTGCCTAAGTTTCCCTTTTAGCTTTTCATTTGTGGCTTTGGCAGTTTCTAGTTCGGCACATAGTGACACCATGTCATCTCTTCCGTATTCATCTTTTTCCTTCTCACTGCCGGGGATAGCTTCCTGCATTAAGCTAATGGATTGTTCAATCATTGGTTCAACTCTCCCCGACATACCTGTCAAGTTTTTCAAAGCCAATACTTCATCTTCCAAGAGTTTATTCTGCTTTTCAGTTTCTGCTTTGTCGGCAAGAGTCTGTTCTAATTCTGTTGATAGCCTGTCTTCGACCTCAGCTTTTTTACTTGTCATGTCATCAAGATGTTGCGTTAGGTAGCTGTTCTCAAACAAAGCATCTTCCTTTTCTCGCATTAAGTCCGCAACACGTGATTCCAACCGCTGCTGTATGCCCTGCGCCTCTTCTGTCACAACCTTTGCTTTTTCTGTGAGCGAAAGATTCTCCTGCAAGAGTTGTTCGGTTTTCACGGAAGCTTCCTGCTTTTCCATTGCAGCTTTTTCTATGGACCTCTTTATAAGATCATATTTTTGTTGATCTATCTCAATACTTTCATCTTGACCATCGGTTTCATCAAAAGGATTTCCAAGTTTGTCCAGGACGACTGAATGAAGCTCTTTAATATTACTACAGATCTGATCACATTTAGAATTTAGCAGTTCATTTGCATCAGTCATGTTGTTCAATTTAGTGTCAAGGCTTTCTATTTCTTCCGTCTTCTGTTCTAAAACAGCTGATATTTCATCTTTTTCCAAACGTGAAGCTTCGAGACTTGTCTGTACGTCTATCAGTTCTTTCTCCCACTCTGAAAAAACTGTGTCTCTATCTTCTTTAACCTCTTTAAGTTCCTGCTCTAATGCCACTTTTTCCTTAAGCTCCTCGTTATAATTTCTCAAACAATTTTCTTTTTCGCTTACTGCAATATTTAATTCGTCTTTTACAGACTGAAGACTTGCATTTAATCCTTCGATTGTTTCATTTTTGTTAACAATTAACTCTTCAAATTCTGTTCTCAGGGACTTCAGGGCTTCTTCTTTCTCAATCGTTTGTTTTTCGAGTTCTCTCTTCATTTGAAGTGAAGCATCTTCTGTTTCACTTTGAAGACGCTTTTTCAGAGCTTCAGTTTCTTCTTCTGCAACTTTAATGGTGTTATTCAATTCGTCTTTTTCTTTTTCGATGTTTTCTATCCTTTTCTGTAGATTCTCTGCATTGATGTTTGAATTTTGTATCTGATCGTCTTTTTCAGCTAATATTGCTTGGAATTCTCTTTGTAATCCGTCACTCAGCTCTTCTTTTCCTTTTTCCGAATCTTTCAACAGCCTTTCAAACATTTCGTCCTTTTCGTTGTGGGCTTTCTCTAAGCTTTCCTTCAGATCTTGTATCATATTTTCTGAGATTCGCTGTTTTTCCATGGCATTCCGCTCAAGCTTTTCTTTTTCCAGCCGTCCTTCTTTCAACTTCTCACGCAGCCCAGACAAAATTACATCTTTTTCCTCCATAGTTTTCTCGAAATCATTTCGTAACTGCTGACAGACCTGGGCTTTTTCTAACGCAGCCTTCTCTAGTTCTCCTTCTAAATGTTTTCGTGCTTCCTCTTTCTCGTTATTTAGTTTATCACGTTCATCTGTTAAAGAGGTTACAGTTATTGCAAGGTCTTTCAGTTTTTCATCAAGATCTTCTTTTTCTCTCAGCAATTGATTTACTTTGTTTCGTAAAGGTTCTAACTCTAGTTTTGCTTGTTCGACGTATTTTGTAAGGCTGCTTATCGTCTCACGTTGTTCGGTAACCATTTGTGTCAATCCCTGACACGTTTCCTCCTTGTCCACCAACTGCTGCTCAAGAGCGAGCCTGCTCACGTCAGAAGCTGTTTGAAGTTCAGCTATTTCGCTATGTGCTTTCTGAAGGTCTGTGCGGAGCCCCTCGCAAATGTTCTCAAATTCTTCCTTAATTGAAGCATCTACTTCTCCCTTTTCAGCCTTCATTACCTCCGATTCTTTTCTCAAGGTTTCAAACTCAATGGCTGAACTCCTACTATGCTCTGAAAGCTCCTCAAACTCTTTATTTTTCCTTCGTAACATTTCATTTAGTTCGTTAATTTTCTGGGCATAGTCATCTTCCAGTTTTTCTTTTTCGTCTGAAATAAAATTTAATTTCTCTTCCGAACCTTTCTTTTGTTCGTTCAAAGCAGCTTCGAATTCTTTCTCAAGATTCTGTTGTCTCACCTCGTTTTGTGCAGTAATTTCTTCGATTTCCAATTTACTTTTTTCTTTTTCTTCGCGGCTTTGTTTCAAATGTTGCTTGTATTTGTTTTTCAATTTCTCGAAGTTGCTTTTGGATTTTTCCAGTTCTTTTGCGAAGCTCTGGTTGATCGCTGTTACTTCTTCAAGGTTATTCTGTATTTTAAATTATAAGCAAACGAGAATTAATCTGCAAATTACCAAGCAGAAGATACTTATTGAGCTTGCTTACACAAACATTACATAAAAAGCGCCCTTCATTTACAGTATCTCGGTTAATATATTTTGAAAACCTATTCAACTTCCACAATGGAGAAAAACGCATCTAACAATGAAGAGGTTGCAATTATGGATGCACGATTGAAACGAGATTCAATTCTACTTTTGACAACTGCTTTAGCATTTAACACATTCGAAAAACACGACTTAATGTTAAAGTGCAACTAACTCCCATTTCGGTTTTGTACCCTTTGGAAAGTAGATGGTCATTGAAAAAAAATGGAACTCAGCCGTGTCCCCAATTTTTAATAAACGTTTGAAGTCTGCTCTTAGATGGTTAATGACCACGTTTTGGGGACTACAGCAATGACTTCATTCCCAGAAAAACAAATAAATTATGCGGCAGAGAAAAATCAAGCACAATATTATATTGGATTTTAAAAAAACGTTTCCGAGAAGTGCTGTGTCTTTTTTGCGTTTAGTTAAACATGCAGTACAATACCATTTGGTTTTTCATTCTGGATGACAAAAGAGTTCAGGCCGCCATGCAGCTCGTCCATGAACCATCTGTTGCCTCATTCGGCTCGCCTGCTATTCTATGATAGATTAGTTTTACCTAACTTTGATCACAGTGATGTATTTTGGGGGAACAAAGACAATGTCGTGTTGATGGATGAACTACAAGTACTGCAGAACAAGCTAAAAGCTAAATCCTTTTACCAGCCAAAGTGGACCGTTGGAGCCGGTGCTTATATCAGGTTTCTGTAGTGTTAAGTGGATGAGAGCCATTGACTCCCCCTGGACAGGACACTAATCCGTCGCAGGTTTGTCCCCAGCAGAAGCTGGTACTCATTTTACCGACCTCGGGAGGATGGAAAGCTGAGTCAACTTTGGCGGCCGAGCCAGTGGTCGAACCTGGGACCTTGTGGTTAAAAGGCAGAAATCTTACCACTGTTCCAACCACGCTGCCGCTACAGCAGTTAAAATAATATTAGAAAGACCTTTGTACTCCTCTGCAAGTGACGCACTGTCATCCCTGAAGAGGCTTGACTTAAAACAGCGTAAAATTTACCATCGCTGCACTCACGTTTTTAGATGCACTGATGGTTATATGGATCACTCTTTAGATATTATTAGACGTAGTGTGATTCATAGTTATAACACCCAAAATAAAATCACATCAGAGATACCTAAGGTTAAACGTAACTGGGGAAAACAATACACAAACTACAAAGCTATTAACGATTGCAACAACCGAGACAGCAAACAAGGAATGTCTCAAAATTAGTGAATTTCAAAAGAGTTTTTAAGTATTGACTTACATATTCTCTCTTTTCAATTTCATCTACAGTTTTATGTTCGTTTCTATTTTCTACTTTTTATACATACGCTAGAACTTTAGCAATGTTTTATGTAGTCTTTTTTGTGTGTAGATTTGACCAATACAAAATATGTTTCCACAAACTACTAACAAAACAGAGTTTAACCCAATATCCAAAAAATTGAAAAAGGGGTTTAGGTGCACTTTAAACTTACGAATGTAACTAGTACAAATGTTCAGATATGCTTCTTATCAATCTTTCGTATCATGATAAAATTAAGAAACTCACCAAAAGCTTTGCATTTGTGTCTTCATTCTGTGCTTGAGCCTGTTGTGCTTCGTCAGCTAATGTTTTCAAACGATTGATTTCTTGATTTAGTTGATCCCGTTCACAATTAGCAGTTTCCAGTTGTTTCACTAATGAGACACATTTTGCTTCATTCTCCTGCAGAACCTATAGAATACGATTTATTTTTTTTCACATTTACATATGAAATGGATGAAAGAAGATAATGAATAGGACACGGATTCCCGTACGAGCATTATCTTCAAGGGCATGCAGACGTAGTTAGCAGGTGTTAATTATACTGAGAGAATAAACTGAAAATACCCGGAGAAAAACCCTTGAAGTCTGATTGAGATCGACCAATCTCACCTCATGTGCAGAGTTGGGATTTGATCCGGGTCGCTAATCCCCCTGTATCATATCAAGTCAAATCATGGGGATAAAAAAAATATCAATGAATGAACAAACGAACGAACGAATGAACAGACGAATGAATGAGTTAGTAAATAACGAATGATAACTAATAATGCACTTGACAGAGAAAATGAGTATACTTTTATTTCTGGGTTCAACCATTTACAAAAGATTACTTGACTCTGATGACTTTCGCACAGGTTTTCATGACGTCAGTCACTACCACTAACAACAGCCCTTCTTAGGACTACCCTAACCTGGACAATCCACAACATGATGAACCATTAAGAACAAGGCTGGCCTTATCCCATATTTGAGTGGTAACAATCGGATGAAAGTAGTTGACCCCTCTTAAACGACCAACACTGTTTAATTCTTGGGCAGTGTTGGTACTCATTTATACAAATGAGTCAACTGGAACAAGTCGGTTAAAGTGTATTACTTAGAGACACAGGGGAGTCCCCAACGACTACCAGCTAAATTAAGCAGCTACTTAAGTAATTTTTTCCAGCTACGTTTTCTAGCCAAACACTTGCTTTAAAAGGTCTCATATCACATTGATCTAAGCAGCTACTTTAAAAATTCGTTATCGAGTTTAAAAGTTACGCACGACCCTGAAAACACAACACAGAAACCTGGCCAAGGCTGAAACACACGAACTAAAGGTTACACGTAGGCCATAGCTGAAAACTACATAAAAGACGCATGTATTTGTTTTTCAACGGATAAAAAAGAAGACCTGAAGATATTCAAAGGTAGTCAGTCAAAATGAAGCAGAAACCGGTCACACACGTAAAAACTCACCTTCTCTAAATCCAGCTTAAGTTTTTCTTCTATATGCCGGCACTCTTCCTTTAACGATGTCAAATCGTTCTCTGTATCTGACAGCAGCTTCTGGAGGTTCTCTTTATCAGCAAGAAGCGCATTTACTGTAGCCTGTAACTCTCTGCTACCCTCATTCCGGGCTTGATCTAAATCGTCTCTTAAGCCACTGATAATGTGTTCTTGTTCCTTCTGCAAGTTTTTGTGCTCCTTTTCGGCCTGGATAAGTTGATAATGCAACTGCTCTTTAGCAGCTGCCATGTCCTGCAGCTTAGAGTGTGTGTCTCTCAGGTTGGCAGCGAGATTCTCCTTTAATGTCTCTTTTTCATTAATCTCCTTTTCAAAATTATTCTTAAGTGCTGCAACAGATTCTTGTCCGCTCCTTATTGTTTCCTCCAGTTTAGATTCATTTTCCTGAAGCCTGGTTTCTAATTGTGCCTTGGCTGATTCTAGTTCCTTTTCATGTGCTTTTGAAGTATTCAAAGTACCCGACATCTCTTTTGCCTCCGACCGCATTTCCTTGAGCTTCTTTTTTAGTTTTTCAATTAACTTATCCTTTTCACTTACTGTTTGCTCGACCTGATCTTTCTGAATGCTTGATTGGAGAAGCTGATCACTCTCAATTTTTTCCAGACGAGTTCTTTCAAGATCTGCTTTCAAACTTTCTCTCTCCATAAGTGCTTCTTGAAGTTGAAGGTTTATCTCATGTTTTTCTTTTGCTGAAAGCTGGTACTCAGTTTTCAGGTTGTCTAAGGCTTTTTCTTTTTCTGCTACTGACATTTCCAACTCAGATTTGATTTTATCAATTTCTTTTTCTTTGATACTTTGCTCCAAAAGCTCTTCTTTCGTACGCTTTTCTTCATCAAAACTCTGCAGACAAGCAAACAATGAACAAATAGGTTTTCATCAAAACAAGCAAAATAATTAATCGCTAGTTTATGCAAAAAATAATTGACGGTGGAGTAGCTGGTGCAGAGGTGAGATCTCTGCCTTCTAACCACAAAGTCACGGGTTCAAACCCCAGCTCAGTTGAGTGTTGAACATTTGTGTGACCTTCTTTTCCGCAAAAGATGACTCAGCTTTCCATCCTCCCGAGGTCGCTAAAATGAGTACCAGCTTCAGCTTAGGCTCATAAATAGATTTAGCTAGCTTAGATCTTTGTAAACTAAAAAATATCTCAACAGAAAGAAAAACACACAAAGAACAATGGAAAAAAAGCTTCTGAGCTTCTGAGTAACAGTCGGAGTTAAAGAATGTTACTACTGAAACAAAGATATATCCTTATCACCTGAACATGTTTAGTCAGTAAATGAATATAGTATTGGCAAGGAAAAAATTATTTGTGATTACAGTGCTGCTAACCCTTTCTATTTTATATATCCACAGTTTTTACAATTTGTATATAATTTTACCACGAATCTATTTCGGAATCTGGAGGAACATTGCTTGTTTAAAATAAGAAAAGATCTAACACAACCTTATACAGTCTCTAGTGAATACTTTTTAATTTCTTTATTATCAAAAAATAACCCATCTGGAGCCTATTCCAGCATCTGGTTAGTGGTCTTTTGTTCCTGCAAAGTTAATAAAGGGTTAACACAAGCCTTCATTAGCACTTAGTAGATTTCCTCTTGCTAGAGTTTCTAAAACAAAGCTATCGCAAACCTGCTCTAGCATCTGATAGGCGCTCTCCTGCTCCTTCAATCGGCCAGCAAGAACCTTACACTCTGCTGCTAGCTTCTTGTTCACTTCAACCTTTTCCCTCATTTTTTCTTTCAATTTCTGTATTACATCGTCTTTATGAGTGCGTACTTCATTCACCTGTTTTGCAAAATCCTCTTCAACTTTCGCTTTTTCTAAGTTCATCTCCATAATAACTTCATCGATCTTAGCTTTTAAGTTCTCGTCCATTTCTTGTCTAATACTTGCATTTTCTTTTGCAGATTTTTCCAGTTCGTCTTCTAAAACTTGAATCTTGTTTGCCATTTCTAATTTCGCAGTATGTTGCTCTTCTTCTAAAGCGTTTCCTTTTTCTTCAGAAAGTTGTTGCAGCGTCTGCAACTGTTGTAACAGCAGAAATAGTTAGCGCAACACTAGAAATTGAGGCCACTCTAAGAAATCAACAGGCTAACTGATTCTGTGAAATAAAAACTGCCTTGGCATTCTGCTTAAACAAGATAGGTGCAATGGGTTAACTTCCCTCCACTTCCACCCCTAAAATTTTTGAAACAAGTATTACAAGTCTTCCAATAAAACTGAATTTCCCAAGGGTAGTTATTGAATATCTATATTTTAATCTTTACAGTTTATTTGACATTGCTTTGTGATATGTAAAAAAATTATTCTCTAGATCGGAGAGCAAGCTAATTTTCCCTTCATCGTGACAAAATTTTGAATTTCACGCAACTGAAGAAATGACCAACTATTATAATGCAGCAGTGGTACAATGGGCAAAATTGGATCTGCTTCCTATATAATTTTTTCTTTTTCGGGGTTTAATAACTCTTGTTTCTAATTTAGCAAACGCCTTCAATAACAATCCTCTTGGTTTGAATTAATATTAATTACTTAATTTAATATGGAAGTAAAAACAGAAATTTCAAAAAGGGACATACCGCTATTTTCTTCTGAGCTCCTAGTTCAATTGTTAAAACTACAGTTTCTAAAAAAACTAAAATTATTACTACCACCTTAGTTAACAGCTAATAATTATTAATCTCATGGTAAACTTTAAATTTAACACATAATTTTTTCAGACACAGATGAGTCCCTTCTGATCTTCCTCTCCTCTCAGATACTGGCAAGGTTCCACTGACGGAACTTTTCATTAGTTGTAAAGTGTTAGACTTTCCAGATAAAGTATGGCACATTTCAAATAAAGTATCACATCTTCAAGATAAAATATCACACTTACCAGATAAAGTAATACACTTTCAAGACCATGTATTACATTTTCTAGATAAAGTATTACACTTTGCAGATAAAATATTACACATTCCAGATAAAGTATTACACTTTGCAGATAAAATATTACACATTCCAGATAAAGTACCACACTTTCCA
This sequence comes from Palythoa caribaeorum, assembly GCA_026546465.2. NCBI lineage: Eukaryota > Metazoa > Cnidaria > Anthozoa > Zoantharia > Sphenopidae > Palythoa > Palythoa caribaeorum. Next base: position 14,461 of record JAOCNB020390365.1, read on the forward strand.
GATAAAGTACCACACTTTCCAGATAAAGTAATACACATTCAAGACAATGTATTACATTTTGTAGATAACGTATTACACTTTGCAGATAAAATATTACACATTCCAGATAAAGTATCACACTTTCCAGAGAAAGTAATACACTTTCAAGACAAAGTATTGCATTTTCCAGATAAAGTATTACACTTTGCAGGTAAAGTATTACATTTTCCCGGCAAAGCTTTTCACTTTCCAGACAAAGTAATACACTTTGCAAATAAGATCTCATCACACTGCACAACGCAACAACGCCAATACAATAAATTATTGCGGGTGATTATACCAAATTCTGCAATATATGAATATCTATAATATGAACAGGATGCTTTAACTAAACTGACAAACCAAGGAAATACTTAGAAATACTTCTAAAGTTTTATGCCCCAAGCACAACAAATGTGTTGGTAAATTCTCCCAACTGAGCTCCATACTTTCTGTATTTAAGCAGTTTGGGAGAATTTATCTTTTCAACTTCTACAGTTTATTCCACTTGATAAATTTTGTATTTCTCATTACCAGTTACATTGTTTTGTTATGAGTTACGTAAGGAGAAGTTAGATGTTGATAAATTGCTCTGGGCTGAAAGGGTTAATAATCTCTTAGTACATTATTATAACTTAATTATATGTGCATAGAAATTGCTTTGGACCACAAAATTTCTGCTATTACAGGTCCAGTTGGCCAGTGTGCTAACAAGTTATGATCAAACACAGGGTAGTCATAGCACATAACACAATGTGCTAAAACTAAGCTTAATCCTTTTACAGGCCTAAGTGGCCCGTTGCAGCCAGTTCTTATCCCAAGTTTCTGTAGTGTTAAGTGAATGAGAGTCATTGACTCCCCCTGGATGGGACACTAATCCATCGCAGGTTAGCCCCCAGCAGAAGCTGGTACTCAT
>JAOCNB020390965.1:0-15392 GCA_026546465.2 Palythoa caribaeorum
CATATTGGTTATTAAACAGAATATTATATTTTGTCAAAAAATTGTAAAGTCTGCGATATATTACTTTCTCAAGAAGTCCGCACATAGAAGATTTTTTTGCTGGTTGAGGAAGTTAAAAACCATTAAACCATTTAAGAACTACTTGTTCCTTGTAATATGGAGCCACTCACAATTAGCCGCAAATCTTTCTTCCCCCCCCCCTCCCCCTTCGAATTTACCCAGGCTTTTAAGCTAAGAGCCCCAATGATAATGGGAACCACTTTCACCTCTTTCACGTTCCCTATCTTTGCAATCTCCAGCCTGACGTTCTGGTAATTTTCGACTTTTTTTGTTTCTTTCTCGTTGACTCTCATGTCACCAGGTATTGCTACTTCAATGATGACACGCTTTGTTTACTTTGTCTAATATTATCATTATTATCAACTTTGTTATCACTATTACCGTTATCATTATAATCATTACTATCATTATTATTATCATTATTATTATTATTATTATTATTATTATCATTATCAACAGTATTATTATTATTATTATTATCATTACTATCATTATTATCATCATTATCATTATCATTATTATCATTATTATTATTAGACATTTGAAGGCTTCAAACACGAATTTCAACAAATGCACGACTTAGCACGAAAACACATGAATCTTCGACAAGCTAAAGCAACAAGTTACACCGACAGAAAAAAAAATTGCATAAAACCCACAGCTAGGGCTGTGGAGCAAGCAACCCTTAATAACATATTTTCAGAATATGGCTATTATCATTATTATCATTATCATTATTATCATTGTTTCGTCTTGTCGTGAATTTTATTAAGGCTTCAAATATAGCACTGTAGAGTAGTTAATTATCACTGTTTTCAGGACAGGAACAGTACTAGTATTCGAAATCTGTGTACAGATAAGTATCATGATCAGTTAATCAGTTAAAGAGAGATCGGAGTTGGGTTGATATTTAGGTCAGAGAAAAGTAATATTTATCCGTTGGCTTTCCTAGTTGCGTGCGACCAAACAAAAAGTTGTACTGTAATTATATGTCTGTTACGTCAAAAATGCATTAACAATAGTTTAGATTTGAATATTCCATAATTTCGTTGTCTTGAACGAAACAATCATTATTATTATTATTGTTATTATTGTTATTACTGAAACAAGAAATATAAGTGATAGAAACAACAAGAATACCAAGCTAATCACTTAAACACTTTAGCACGAAAGAATCAGACTATACATTCAATACTGGTTTAAGATCTTGAATACAGAGCATTTCATTAACAAGGCAGTCATATATGTTCGTGCATTTCCTAATGACATTGAAGCGTGCTAAGAAATTTTTCAGAACAGCAGTGTTACGTTCTTTACATTTGACTACCTTGTTAATGAAATGCTGTGTATTCAAGATTTTATACCAGCATTGAATGTACAAGTCTGATGCTGTTCGTGCTAATTAAGAAATTATATTGGTATTCTTGTTATGCAAATCTTTTCTACTTAGCCCGTTCACAAACGGCTTTTTAACATTATGCAACCTTAATAATAGCGCTAGATACACAGAAACGTCGGTTTTTATCACTTATATTTCCTGTGTCATGTATTTCTAAATTGTTTCTTATATTATTATTATTACACATAAATAACATTCGCCATAAAATATATTTCCATCTTGAAGACAGTGTTCTACTCCATAAGAGTAGTTACGCGGGCGGTGCCTGAATTAACTGGGTCATGTATGAGATGTTTTAAATTCACACAATCCCCAGCGGATGCCAAAAACAAAAGACGGAGCAGCCATAATGGTGTTCTACACAAATGAAATCATCAAAGTTCTTTTGTTCAATGTTCACCAACATGGCCGCTACAACGTCAGGTGAAAACCATCTATTAAAAATGCCAAACGACCAAATGGTGGTAGCATTTTCCCAAAACTCTTGTGAGAAGCGAAGGGTGAAATCCATGCAAGCCAAGGCGATCTGTAGAAGCGTGTTGAAAGTTTGCTGAGGTGGCTCAGTTTATTCAATGCAAAACAGGTGGCCCTTAGGTTGAAAGTTTGCTGAGGTGGCTCAGTATATTGAATACAAAACAGGTGGCCCTTACGTTGAAAGTTTGCTGAGGTGGCTCAGTATATTGAATACAAAACCGGTGGCCTTTACGTTGAAAGTTTGCTGAGGTGGCTCGGTATATTGAATACAAAACCAGTGGCCCTTACGTTGAAAGTTTGCTGAGGTGGCTCAGTATATTGAATACAAAACCGGTGGCCCTTACGTTGAAAGTTGGCTGAGGTGGCTCGGTATATTGAATACAAAACCGGTGGCCCTTACGTTGAAAGTTTGCTGAGGTGGCTCAGTATATTGAATACAAAATGGGTGGCTCTTATATTGAAAGTTTGCTGAGGTGGCTCGGTAACAAAATGGGTGGCCCTTGTGTTGAAAGTTTGCTGAGGTGGCTCAGTATATTGAATACAAAATGGGTGGCCCTTGTGTTGAAAGTTTGCTGAGGTGGCTCAGTAATTGAATACAAAAGGGGTGGCCCTTGTGTTGAAAGTTTGTTGAGGTGGCTTAGTAATTGAATACAAAACGGGTGGCCCTTATTTTGAAAGTTTGCTAAGGTGGCTTAGTAATTTAATACAAAACGGGTGGCCCTTGTGGTGAAAGTTTGCTGAGGTGGCTTAGTAATTTATACAAAACGGGTGGCCCTTATGTTGAAGTCTTGCTGAGGTGGCTCAGGAATGAAATAAAAAACAGGTGGCCCTTATGTTGAAAGTTGGCTGAGGTGGCATTATGTAAAATTTGGTGGCTTCTTGTCACAAATATTAAAATTAATTACCAAAAGTTGATGATTCTGTAAACACTCATCGCTTCGCTTTGCTTCTTTCTACACGTGAAAGCACTAATTACCTTGATCACCAGTTGCGTATCCGTGTTGCTATCTCAGCACGTGACCAACCATTGCAAATGGCATATTTATATTTTTTTAAGGTTACCGTATACCTTCAGGGGTGTTTGCATCAATACAATACAGTGCATCTGTTTTAAACCGTAGATACCTAAACCCATATATCAACTTAAAGCTTATAGAGCTGGCTTTCGAACTAAATTAAACATTTTGAAGTAAAATAAATCTTTAGATTTTTTACGTTCTCTAAAATCAAGCGACAAAGTCGCCTTTCGAAAGTTTCAAGCCCAAGCGATTATTGATATTTGATGATTTAATCAATTCGCCAGTTTCCAGACCAAAAGTGCTAAAAAGACGTGTCTGCGTTTTTTCATATTCCATTGTATAGAAAAGTTATGACGCCTTTTCGAATTAGGCTCTACAAAAAGTCTAGTGACCGAACAAAAATAGCTCTAAAACAAAAAGTTTTTCGATAAACAAAAAACGCAGACACTTTTTTTTCTTCATATATTAAAGAAGCTATTGTGCAAGTTTTAGGGGAAACGAAGAAATTCCCACTGAGTTGGAACTTTCGAAAGGCAATTTTGTTGCACGTTTTTAGAAAACGTAAAAAATTCTAAAATTTCATTTTAGTTCAAAATTTTTAGTATAGTTCCAAAGCCAGCTCTATAAGCTTTATTTTGATATATGAGTTTCGGTATCTACGGTTTAAGACAGATGCACTGTATCGTTTTGACGCAAACACGCCTGAAGGTATACGGTAACCTTAAAAGAACCCCGGCTGTTACGAATATTTTGGATCAGAAAATTCCTTGAATATCCCACAATGCTTTAAGGGGTTCGAGCCCGTCTATTCCAGATCCGGGTCCTTTTCTTTGTCTTACTTTGCCGTTTGAAATTCGCGTGCAGCGCCATTTTGTTTGTGCACAAAGTACACTGGGTTGCGTGACGTCACTCTTACGCTCTGAGTTCTTCCGTCCGGACATTGGAAATACTCAAATTGAAATAGTCTACATAAATGTGAGAGGCAAGAAAGATGAATGCTACACCGAGCTTGTTCTTACTGATGACACGATACGCCTCAGCTGTTCATTTCTCGCTTTAATTATCTTAGGGTTTGCAAACTCTTTTTCCTTCTTGTCGATATTCACAGAGGTGGAAAAATGTTACAAATAATTGCTTGTCCGGACAAGGAAGCTAGCAAAGGTATGTATTCCACCCACTACCGACCATTCACCTTAAAGTGCCACTAACACTAAAAATTTTTTTGGCTTAAATTATTTAACATATAATTTTGAGTACTTCTGCAAAAAAATTTTTGAATTTGGTCAACTCGTGTTTTTTTCTGCAGTGGCTCGAAGGAGCAAAATTTTTCGTCCCGACCACGTTTACAGGGGTCTGGGTTGTGACATCATTCCCGGGCATCTTTGGATAAAAATACAGCAAAATTGATATGAGTCAGGGTTATTCTTTACAGTTCTTTGAGTGATTCCTCCAGCGAAACAAATAATGACTTCTCGTTCATCAAAGTTGAAGAACTTGCAACATGGAAAACGAGAAATACAGAGAAATTTGAGTTCAAAGCGTAGTATGATGCTGTGCTGTTGCGATGTTCGCTGACCGACGAAGCGAGAAATTCGGATTATGAGAAAAATCTAAAAGCGGTCATTAAACAAGAATTACAAAAAGACGTTTTAGTGGTCAACAAAAGTGACCACGTGGTGAGTTAATGTTTTCCTAACGAGGTCGCGTTCTTGCTATTCCATTTTAGAAATATTCGAAATCAGCGGAAATATTAGCTTAGCGGCCAGTAGAATTTTAGATTGTTTCTATGCTTTGAATAATGACAAAAAATATTTAACTGAACTCAGTTGTTTTATATAAACTAGTTGTAAGTGCGGGAAATGTTAAACAACTTTACTGGGCAATATTAACGAGTACTATTGTTGTCACGAGCTGCTGGAATGCATCGAGCGACACTCCTCCAACACAGCCAGCCTGCTGTGCCTGCAACTCTCTATAAATTATTTTTCGCTTCAATGCTGTGTGCCTTCAGAAATGAAGTCTTAAGACTTGTTTCGGGAAAAGTTAACTAGAAATATTTGAAATATGGGAAAAATAAGATGAAGATGTTAAATTCCAAGTCAGAAAGGTTAAAGAAAAAATGGCAGGCTGAGTATAAGAACAAAGACAAGAAAGTAAAGAAGCAGGTGCGATGTGACAAGCGCATATGGATGAGGAGGATTGCTGAGGATGCAGAGACAGCTGCACAGAAACAGCACATAAAGACACTCTACACCATCACCAAAACCCTTAGCAATGAAAAACCCAAGAGAATAGCAGCAATTTGTGATAAACGAAGAAAGACATTGCAAGATAAAGTGAGCAAGAACAGAAGATGGCTAGAGTATTTTAAGGGGGCCTTGAACAGAGAAAGTCCAATCAACCCGATTAGCAAGGAAGATATAGTACCCGCTGTAGTAATCGAAGAATAGATGTATCAACACCACTGGAAAGTGAGATAAAGGAGTTTATCAAAATCTAAAGAACGGTAAAGCATCTGGAGTAGACAGGATACCCGCTGAGTTCCGACATCAAGTTTGCAACCAAAGTAGTGAAGGATATAACTGATGTTATCTGGACGTAAGACAGAGTACCAAATAGATGGAAGAAAGGACTGATCTTCAGGCTGCCAAAGAAGGGAAACCAACATCATTGTGAAAACTGGCGGGGGATCACGCTGCTAGCTATTGTCAGCAAGGTTCTGAGTGGCATTGCCATCAGCAGGATGCGTGACGGTGTGGAGGCCAAGCTTAGAGAAGAACAGGCTGCTTTTGTTCGTGGGCAGGGAACTACTGAACATATATTCAAATTGAGAAACAATGAGCAATCATTGGAATGGCAAACTTCATTATATGTTCATTTTGTAGACTTTGAAAAAGCACTCGATTCCATTTATATAGAAAGCTAGTGGACTATTATGAAGAGTTACGGAATACCCCTCCAAGATCATAAACATTGTGAAAGCTTTCTATGATGACTTTGAGTGTGCTATTTTGGATGACGACGGTGATTTAAAGGAATGGTTTAAAATTAAAACTGGTGTCAAGCAAGGGTGCAATATGTCTGGTTTCCTTTTCTTGTTGGTTATTGATTTCGTGATGACACAAGCTCTAAGGCAGGGCAGTACCGGTCTAAGATGGAATTTTACCAGCAAACTTGAAGGTCTTGACGTTGCTGACGATGTTGCTTTATTATCATCAGGTAAAGAGCATATATAGACCAAAACTAACCGATTTACTGAAGGAGAGAGGGTTGGGCTGAAGGTTAACTTAAAGAAATGTAAACTACTGCGCCCGAATGCCCGTAACAAGGAACCAGTCATGCTAAAAGGTCAGGAGATTGAAGACGTAGAGAAGTGTGTGTATTTAGGCGCTACTGTTTCCAACGTTGGTGGTGGAACAGACAACATGAATAACAGGGTGTAAAAAGCAAAAGGAGTGTTTCGGAAACTTAGAAAGATCTGGTCAAGCAAGATAATCAATAAGAGAACCAAAATTAGGATATACAAGACCCTTGTCAAGCCTGTTCTCATGTATGGAAGTGAGACATGAAAAATGAATCGGAGCGATAAGAAGAAGATTGATGTATTCCAGAGCAAATGTTTGAGGCAGATCCTAAAGATAAGTTGGAAAGAGTGTGTACTGAATGTTGAGATACTTAAGATGGCAGATGTTGAACCCCTCAGTTGGGAGGCTAGGAAAAGAAGGTGGAAGTTTATTGGTCACGTACTGAGGAAGGGTAAAGAAAGTATATGTGGAACATCATTGACATGGACTCCAGAAGGAAGGAGAAAGAGGGGCCAGCCTAAGACAACTTGGCGACGGACTGTCGAGAAAGAACGTAATAGAGCAGGATGGAAGACCTGGATGTAAGTGCAGAAGATAGCAGAAGACAGAGTCAAGTGGCGTTTGTTGGTCGAGGCTTTATGTGCCACATGGCATGAAGAAGACAGGTAATTATTAAGAGGAGTTAAAGGAAAGTCTGGTTTAAGCTAAGAATGGATTTTGCCTTTATCACTGAGAAGTTAAATACCACCGATATGGTAACTGTAGGTGTAAATTCCCTGCGTCAGATACTTATTATACGTAGTGATAATTACTAGGCTAAAATTTATATTCTGTATTCGTGATTCATCTACAGATGGACTTTATAGCAGTAGAACACACACCTGAACAAGTACTAATTGATATGGGGTTAACAAGGAAGGACGACATCTATACCTTAAAGGCCATGTGCCATAAAAAGAAGAAATCCACTAATGATGATTCAGAGCAGGAGATGCGAAAGAGACAACTTCTTCAAGAAATTGTCAGAAGAAAGAAAGCCGAGGCAACAAGTTAGCAAGGGTGGATGACAAATCGACTGCAGGAAAAATAATGGGAAAATCCAGACGAATATCTCTGGGACTAATGCAGTATAGCAAGAAGAGGAATAAGTAGGTCAGTGTACGCTACTCAAAAGGAGGTGGTACTCACCTAATAGATGTACCTTCGTCTATGGCCAAAGAGGAACTCATTAAAGAAGGAAAAACGTTGTTTTTCCAAAATGGTGTCTGTCCTCTTGGAGCAGAGTCGGACTTGATTTTTGAGCTCGTAAATTTTAAAGGAGAAGTAATAACTACTCTCAAGGAGAGGAATGGTGGAGCATTGCTTTTCACTGTGCAGAGGTATTTCGAGTTTTACAAGCTTTCAAAAGTTCAGTTATATATTGCCTGAAGACCACTTGTGGATGACGATTCTGATGATGGAGAGCTTATGACAAGTCCTTTCAGCGCATCTGATAGAGAAGGCCTGGTGGACAAAGGAAAACAATGGCGCCAAAGTCTGCAACCTGCGAGTAAGAGTATCCATTCAAATAGTGCCACTTCCACACATTTTTCCATCGCAGGTTCCACAACTTCTTTTCCAGCTTCCTCTGCAGCTTCCACAGCTGCCTCTGCTGCATCCAGCGGTTCTCCCCCAACTGCCTCTTCTGCATCCACAGCTTCTTCCATTGCTGCCTCCAAAGGACAAGACAGGGATTCGTCCTGTTGGTTTACTTCCCAACTTGATGATGAGAGGAGGCTAAAAGCTGAGCAAGACAAGGAATATGAAGAATCCCATGCGATTGATTCCCTGAAGAGAAAGGCTTTAGAGGATGAAATCGTAGAGACGTCAAGATTAGAAGAAGTTTGTCGCGCAAGAGAGTTCCAGTTCAGCACAGCACAGGTTCTCATTGCCGTACAACACCCTTATCGGGGTAGGGTAAGTCGCTTCTTTTCAGATGAAGAGAGAATACTAGTGATATATGACTGGGTAGGTTCTTTGGACCTCCATTCTGAACATTTCAGCCTGCATGTTCAACCGGCTATTACAATATAAAGCCGCGGATTTCCATAGTGTTGTAATTTACGTAGAAACTTTAGAGCAACCATTGTCAATGTCGTTCACTTCTCCAGAGGTAAACTTCAAAGGCTTTGGGGCTGTGGGAGACATCTCAATCGAAGCAGTTACAAACGAGGAACCCCTCCAGCTTCTACAGGACGAGGATGTGAGGTAATCTTTGTAATCCACCAACAATCAAACGTTTTCTTCAAAAATATGGTCATTTTAACTCCCAAGAGAAACTAAAGACAATGCTTATTCAAAATGTTGGAGTGACTAATTAAAAGTATTTATGGTATGTTACGGTATTTTCCAGAGTGGTCAACAGTCTAACCATATTCTCACAGATATAAGTAATACTCGCGCGTGAACCAGCGTCATTTTGGCCGGAAAAAGTGGTACCCTTCGTCACTCTACTACTAGTCTTAGCGATAATGATCTTTGAACTTCGGATTTATAATCTTTTTTCGATTATTGGAAGAATGATTATGAAACTTGTAACACTTTTTACCATACCTAGTTAAGTCGTATTTCAGAATTCTCTAATTGTCGTTCTCTGTTAAATACGTCGTGCTAATCTGATTTTCTTGTTTCCAGCAGTGAGTCAGATGGTGAGTGAGTGCTTCAGCAAGCAGATGATGGATTAAATCAAACAAAGAACAAACAGAGATAATATTTGGAATAAGTAATGCATCCATAGAAATAGCGAATTATAAAAGGCATCCAAGTGGACTTATTTAGTTTATAAATAATATCTTGTCGATCCTCTTAAAAACATTTCACCAATAATTTTCCTAGTGAACCTGGGACTGCCTTTGATGTTTCTGGCTTACATTCCTCAAGACAGACCTTGCATTTCCCAATTCCTGATGATGGCTTAGAAGTGGAACGTAAAGAGGAAATTGTCAAGGAAAACTACACCAAGCTACAAGAAAATCGAAAAGAGGCACTGGATTCCCTCAAAGAGACTGTTTCCATTATCATCAGCAGAGAAAACATTGTGAAGGATCTTATTTCCGTGTACAAAGACCCCAGCATCCTTTACAAGAAAGCTTCAGTAGTTATCGAGGGATCTGAAGCCACAGGAGCTGGCATTTTGAGAGAAGTTTACTCGTCATTCTGGGACACATTTTTGTCCGAAAGTGACCGAGATGGCGAACACACACTTCCTATTCTTCCAGATCTAAGCCAGGAAGACTACGTAAGCATTGGGAGAATTTTGACACACCAGTTTATACTATTTCAGGATCAAGCACTGAGGTGGAACCCGCAGGGCAACAGAAAAACTGCAGGAGAAGAGGTCTGGAAGCTGAGATGAGGACTAGTAAATGGACTTGGGCACAGCTCAGGACAGAGAGAAGTGGAGGAGGGAGGTCGTCGGACCATGCCTCACTGGAGGCCAAGGGCATAAGTGAGTGAGTGAGTTTATACTATGCGATGTCTTCCCAGTCCAATTGTCACAGGCATCAATGCAACACGCCATTCTTGGCATTACCACGGACCAGTGCATTGTAGAGTCATTTCTTGCACTCCTACCGCCTAACGAGAAGGACTGTTTGAGTACAGTGCTCGATTGTGTAGGTCTGTTTCCTACAGAAGAAATTATTGACTTGCTGGATGATTACAACTTACGCTAGTTACTCACTGCAGACAACATAAGGTCCATCCTTACTTTCTTGGGAACTGCCTAATTCATGAGTAAGCCCTTCATATGTTTGACCAGCTTGCGCCAGGGCATGGGTGATCTGTGGTCAAGCGTGAGCAAAGAAGAAATTGCATCACTGTACAAAATGACCATACCAATAGCAGCCCGCATCATGGCTAATTTGTCATTAACTCCAGAAAACGCTAAAGAGGCACAAATTTTTCGATGGCTGGAACGTTATCTCAAAGGATCTAGCCACCAAATGCTTGCCAAACTTCTCTGCTTCTGTACAGCTTCAGATGTGTTAATTCCTGATCACAGTATTGCAGTGCATACAGAAGTCATGGCTCCCGTGGCAATTCGCCCCAAAGTGTACACCTGCTTCCGCAGTTTAATTCTTCCCAGAAACTACCAATCATTTTCACAAATGCGAAACAACTTGGACTTTTACCTTCAAGATTGTAACATCTGAGACCTAAATGATTAGCAACCAGGATGGTATTCCTAAGGACAGACTTTTCAAACACACGGTGCTTGCAAAACTCTCTTGAAAGTAAAACCCAGTTTAAAAGACGCAGTCCTGTAAAAGCAGACCTTTCCATTAAAAATACAATTATTCCGTTTTTTTATCTTTAATTGTTTCATTAGCATTTGCGTCGTCTCCTGCCTTTTTTCTTTTTTCGCATTGTGAGAGACGTTTGCGTGAAGATGTTCATGTTAAAATTTCGGCTTCCAGGCAGAACATTCACTTCCTGTTGTTATGGTTCATGTGACAGATGTAACGATGGCTTAAATTCAGGAAACTACTTTCAAGCAGTATTTCACATCAGCCTTTTTTGATTTGTTTTAAACTTTTGAGCAATTGCTCCATTTCCAGTTAAGTGAGTTGATTACACATTTTTGTGATTTCTAGATGTGATTTCTTCATGTGTTAAGATAGGAGCCCATCTTTGGGTTAAGATGTTTGTGTTAAGATTTTTTCTTCCAGGCAAAACTTTCATTTTCATTTGATACCGTTCATGTGATAGATGTTAAGTTCTTTCTTAATGATTTAATCACAAGCTCGTTTGAATACAGCAAACTGCTTTCAAGCAGCATTTCACATTAGCCTTTATTATTATCATTATTATTTTACTTTTGAACGATTGCTTCATTTTAGATAGTCAGTTCTTTGCAACCTTATACAGTTCCTCTCGATTAAGCCCATAAAGCAAAACCTCAAACATTGCACATGCATAATGCTGTTGTTATCAAAGTGACCTTGGTCTGTCAAATCTTTAAAAAATCGCTTCCACCAGTCGGTGATACTTGTCCTTAAAAATCCCAACCAAGCTTTAATCCTTTGGTTTGCCGCCGATTTTCCATAGAAAGCATTTTTCCCCAGCCATGCATTCCCCATGATGTTTTCAGTTCACCTCATACTACTCGTGGAAGCCCACTTAACTGCCGAACACAGTCAATGAAGAATTGAACAATGATCATTGGGTCATGATTTGTAGGGCCAACTTCAAACCATAATATACGTCGACTGTAACCGTCTAAGACACCTTGAATGCAGAACCCAAGGTTTAGGACCCGAAGCTGCATACCTCCTCCTAAACCGTCTCTTCGATCACATCTCAACACCCTCTGAATCCAGGCCCTTAATGATACGCCTAACTGTTTCTCGATCAATCACAACACCATGATCAATTAACATTCGTTGATACATTTGTCGATATCCAATAGTACTTCCACTCCACAGTAATTCATGCTCTAGTGCATCGATGGCTGTCTCCACATTTGACTGGGTATTTTTCCTACGCAGTCAATGCTTTTTTAAGATCCTTTTGAGGTGCCTCAAACTTAATCTAATACCATGATGTACCTGAAGGAACGAAAGCCCTTCAGAGTAGCTAAAACCACGAGTTGTAAGTGGCGATCGCGAGTTGTAAGAGGCAACCGCGAGTTGTAAGTGGCGATCGCGAGTTATAAGTGGCGATCGCGAAATATAACTGGCAATGGTAAGTTTTAACCGGCAATCGCGAGTTAAAAGTGGTGACAGCGAGTTGTAAGTCGCGATCATGAGTTATAAGTATCGAATCGAAAGTAGCGATTGGGAGTTATGGTGGTGATCGCGAGTTGTAAGTCGCAATTACGAGCTGTAAGTGGCGATCATTGGTTATATGTAGCGAGCGAGAGTTATACGTGGTGATTGCGAGTTAGAAGTTGCGATCGAGAACTTACCACCGCGAGTTTAAAATCGACATCAAAAGATATAAATTTGTATTGCTATTAACTTTGATCGAGAGTAAGTCGCAATGCAAATTATTAAGTGGAAATAAAAAATATCGAGATGTCCCTTATGGGCCACCGTAGAAAGGGGTCTCATTTCCTCTGTTTCTTTAACTGCAACAAGAAGTGATTCTCCCTGATCCACAGATAATTTAATTATCGAGGCGGGGGTTTGAAATGCCGGAAAATTGATTTCAGCTGCACTGTTTTAAATCTCTATAAAACTTTATAACTGAAGTGGAAACATTGTAATTTTTATATCACTCAGAATTTGATATTTATTACTGTAAATATGAACAGTACGCTGAAATAAAATGCTTTTGAACTGATGCAACTCGATGAAGTCCGTCAATCGCTGTCTCCTTTTCTTTGCCTCTGCCTTTAGTTTAGATCTCCATAAAAAGGAATCGGATTCAAACTAATTTCAATTTCCATGTCTTCTACCTTACTACATTTTGTCATTTCTCCGGAGTTATTACGATAAAACGATATGTTAATAAATAACCATACTATTTATGTGCACTCGTCTGTTTCAGTCTTTGTATACAGAGAGTACAGTATGTATTGCTCAATAGGAGAAAGTCCGGGAATGATGTCACAAGCTTGTCCCCCGAAACGCGGTCATGAACTAAAAACACCGAAAATTTTGAGAGTTTGAGCCACTGTAGCAAAAAAAACGATAAGACCACAATCAAAAACGCCTTTTAGCTCGGCTCGCTTGTTGGCAATGATTTGAGCCCAAAAAAATTTTTTGTGTTAGTGGCACTTTAACTTGGCATGTTCAGAGGATGTTTGATCGTTGATGCTTTATTCGTTTTAAGACTTCATTTATAGAATCTTTAAAAAGAAAAAAAAATGACAAACAAAGGAAGTTAAAAGATACGATTGAACCAAAGTTTTTCGTGAAGAAAGAAAAAAAATTATCTGCGACACCTTCGGATCGATTTCAAACGCTAGTAGCAAGTCGGGCTAGTGCTTGACTTTCTTTACTAGACCGACAGCAAATTTTACCAGTCCTGGGCTAGTAGAATTTTTCACCCAATTCCACGACGTTCAGATTGAAGTTATCTCTTTAATTTCTTGTACGTCGGGTAAGTTTCCTATTGCTTAGATCTCATCAAGCAATTAACTTTTGCCCAACATGAATCGTTATTGTGATTGTTTTCTCTTGAATTTCTTTTGGATGTCTCCACTAGCATTTTGATAGAATAATAACGAGGGATCATATTCACTTGCCTTCAAAATTAGTGAAGTTTTCGATTTTGCTATTGTCATAGCTTGTCAAACCACATAAATTGTTGTTCTGTTTCTGTTTTATCCACTTTCTTGGACTCTTCATCAGCAGTCTTCTCAGTAATTTCTTTAGCATCTGCCTTTTTAATACTTTCATCCACACTGCGTTTAGATGTAGCAAATAAATCTGGATACCTGAACGTTCCTTGGGCCTACAAGACAAGCAAACCACAAATAGAGTAAATCTCTTTTCAAATGTCCAGGTACAAAACAAGGACACATCCAAAACAACATCTAACTCTTGTGATCAAAACTGAATGGATGAAGTAAAGGTAAAGGTGACTTTAATTTAATAACCTTTTTGTAGAATATTTTTTCTCCTTCCAGTACAAATTGGTTTGAATGCCCCGACTGGGACTCTAACCCGCATCTCCTGGTTACTCGTCAGGCGTGATAACCTCTACACCTATACTTATTTCTAAGTTTGTTGTTGTTGTTCCCTTCTTCACCGATGTGTATTTATTTGTACGAGTTCTTGTATAAAAGGCTCTGAGGCAGAAGAACATACTAGAGTGATGAAAAAATTGGGTCCCAGGGATCATCCACGCTCGAAAATTGTATACGCCGTAATTTGCTATGTTGCCAGCATGGTGAGTCCCGGTGGTGTAGCACTTTTCATGCCTGACTAGTAACCAGGAGATGCAGGTTCGAGTCCCGGTCGGGGCATTCAAACCAAGTTTTTCGGAGAAGTGTGTTAGAAGGAGAAAAAAGATTCTATACTTATTTTTAACTTTGTTGTTGTTCCCTTCATCGCCCATAGGTTAAACAAAAGTGAGCCTAAATGATAGCTGCAATAGAGAGTAGGGGCATAGCCAGCCATTAGAGCTGTATGCCAGACCTACTAACTTTTTTTAATAGGAAAAAATTTTGAGTGAAACAAAAACAAGAAAGGAAACGGATCTTTAAAAGTGCCTGTTCTTGTTATCATGCAATGAATGTTACATAGTATTTGTTCCTGATGAAGAAAGAACATAACCTGAAAACAATTTAAACTGATTTTTGAAAATTATTCCAAATGAGAAGGAAAGGGAGGGAGGCTGTAAAACAGACACTTGGGTCTAATCAGCACGATGCAGACAACAGACAGGTTCTTGTTACCAAAAGAAAATTAGCATAAAGTTTAATTGCAACACTTACCAAAGTAACATAGGCAACTTTGAAGTCTGGGAACTTCTTCTTAATCGGCTTGTTTCCTCGTACTATTGTTTTAGTTTTGCCTACAAAATTTAGTGTGTGGAATTAGATATTTGTCAGGAAAATCATTCTGGTGTACATAAGTTTGTACTGTATACAATTTTAAAATTTTTCATTGATGAGGGAGATAATTCACCAAAGGTTAAAATGAACACTCTAATAAAATTTCTTGACATGTTAAATGGGGCTGACACAATACATAAAAACACTGTTACAAAGAACGTGTTCTTTCACATGTGACATAAACAGATTTATTGTTCGTAGTACCTCTAAAACAATTCAAAGAACTTTTTGAAAGCAATTAACTTTTTCATAAATAATTGCCAATGAGCAGTATGTAGGAAAGATGCTGAGAATAGCGAGGTGGCAGATCATAAAGACACATCAGTGTTTGAGTGAAAACTGTTGCAACTCAGCTTACAATGACAGATCTCGGCATCATTTTACACCTCCTCTGAATTTTTTTTAATGGCAGTGTGGTTGACACAGTGGTAAGATCTCTGCCTCTGCCACAAGGTCCCAGGTTCAAACCCCGGCTCAGCCGAGTGTTGAACATTTGTGTGACCATCTTTTCCACCAAAGTCGACTCAGCTTTCCATCCTCCCGAGGTCGGTAAAATGAGTACCAGCTTCTGCTGGGGGCTAACCTGCGAT
>JAOCNB020391377.1:0-15380 GCA_026546465.2 Palythoa caribaeorum
AATATAATAATATAAGTGATAGGTTGGATGGACAGTTTCCTCTGAGTTATCGTTGTTTTATGCAGTTTTATTGAGGCAAAACAGTTACGTTTATCAAAAAAATGAGGACTATTCTCTTTAAATATTGGTCTGATGGACTGCGGGGCCGGATATTTGACCATCATAGTAGGAACGGGGGACGAGGCATTTGCCAACGAAAATTGCCCGCACGGCCGGGCATTTGAGAATTTTTTTCGAATGCCTGGAGTTTGCCCAGTGGTTTGCCCGGGGGGCATGCTCGCGGCTGGAATTGACTCGCACATTATTTCGATCATAAGCAGCCAAAGCTCTATCCTCCTCGCAGACGTTTTTTGTGTCTGTCACTCTCAGTCCCTGGTGGAGGTAACACAAAAAAACGCCTGCGAGGAGGCTACCGAAGCGCATATAACCCTGGACTTAGAATAAAAGAGTATAATGTTTTCTCACCTCATTCGCGCCTTTTATCAATTTTTTCTGACCCCAGTTGTTCAAAATCCAATTAAAACAAACCCAGGGTTAAATTTCTAACCAATGTTCTTGTTTCCAATCTTACAGAGACTGATTTGAACTATAATTTTGGAATTAACTCTTTTCCATGGAAAATCTGAACAACAATTTTGTAAGAACCGTAAATCTTTCATAAGAGAAGAGATAGCTGTTTAAATTTTGACTTAACCCAGGGTTAAAGTTAACCAGCCTTTGAATAATCCAGCCCTACAAGTTTTCACGCCTTTCTGCTGCTGCATTGAGTTGCATTTTGCAAGCAAAGTCTACTGAACCCTTATAAAAGAAGGGAAGGCTGGAAACTCGACATGTTTCTGGCCACAAGTCATACAACAAATTCCTCCCCTACCACAACAGCGGCCTAAATCCCCAAAAAATCGCCATCCCTGCATATGTCAATAAATTTCACTGTACATAAAACGTTCTAACATGACCAACGAAAGTCGAGAACATTAAAATGATATTCGGCTTTTCGCCGTTCCGTTGATACGTGGCACAACTCGACCTGACACAGATGCAACGGTCAAAACCTCTCTTTTAATAGCGCAGCGCAGTTATTGCGTTATATATCGGACAAACAAACCAGCTAAATAAAGTCAAGTGGCAGGTGAGGCAATATTTTCAACCGACTATATTACTTAAAAGTCACAAATCAGCGAATAAAGGCCGTACCATTAGACTTTTGAACGGAGGGGGTGAGGAATGGAGTTGGAAGATTTAGTTACTGCAAAAATTTTTTTGTATTTCTCTAAGATAGTGTAGGATATGTATTTCGTAAAACTAAGGAGGATTGTGTGACCATTTTCATCTGCAGGATATATTTTTCGCTCGGCGGTTCTTGCAGGAAATTTATTTTCCGATTATTTTAGCCCTCCCCCTTCCCCTCCCCTCAAAGTCTAATGATTCGCCCCTAAGGTCATATTATAATTGGTGGAGAGGGGGGCGAGTTCCACAATAGAAAGGGGAAGGGAAGTAAAACGAATAAAAAAAAGAATAACATTTCCAAACCCTAACTAGCTACTGTTGAAATCTTGGAATTAATGCTAAAAAAGCATTCCTGAAGTTTCAGGTGGAAAAAACAACTTTTGCGAAACTCTTTTTTTTCATCAGAAAATACGTGACCGTCCTATAACATGGCTATATGTCTCAAGAAGAACGTGGCAGTACACTACAGCTTTTTGCTTGTTCATCATGACCAAAACGTTTTATTTCAGAGAAGTGTTTGACACGAAATGCAAGTACAAAGATAGTTCTTTAATATGGTATTAATGGTTATCGGTGAAGAGATTATGGTAAGCTGGTAGGAAGGATGACAAGAAGACCTTTGATCCGCCATTCTAATTTTACTAATGCTGCGCTGCGCAATTGGTCTTGCCGCGTGCCTGTGGTTTGAATGAACGCAAAACGTGTTAATTTGCGTAACAATACAAATACATGTTAGCCAATCAGCAACATCATAAACAACTCGAAACTGGACCGCAGTTGAATGCCAATTTCTGTGCCCCCAAGCACAAAATTCGACCACGACACAAATCGTAAAACACTCTTTTCACAGTCTCCTCACTTTCTACGTGATATTTTTGATTTGTTCTATTCTTCTTGTAAGTAAAATTTTCGATTCAACCATGAAAGTTTTGCTAAATGTCATTGTAAATATTAGAAATTGTTATAAGAAATATATCAATTTCACTTTTACACACTCGATTCAAGTAAAATGCTGAGATATTTTTAAAACAGTTTCGTCCATTACGGACCTCTTCAGTTTCTTTTCTTCTTTCTGCGGGTCATTCGGGTTTTGTTTTCTCCGCCTTAATTCAGCTTTCAGCTTTGTGAACTGGAAAAAAACAAAAGTTTTGCCTTGAAGTTTTAAAGAGAAATTTGAGTTTTGGGATTTTAAGAGATGTTAAAAAATTAATTTTGAAGTTAATATTTGACACAAAATCGCCAAACCATCCCCAAACCAAAGCTGTACTTGCGCCTGGTCAGGAGCGACGGTTTGGCGTTTTGTAATCAATAATCTTCTCATTCAAAAACTTCTTCCAATTTCCTAACTATCCACCAATATCTTAACCGTAATCCCCCCTTAAGTTGAGGATCAATGAATTATATTAATATTTTATCTTATTCAAAATTATACGAAATACTATATATGTAAGATGTGTCAGTTCACCACCTTGTTTCCTGAAAGGGTTTCCACTTTTTCTTCTTGAAATCCCTCGTAATAATCGGTTTGGATTTACTCTTACTGAATCACAGCGATCAGTTGATGGAGCTGATGTGACATAAAATGTCCTTCTACATACTATTAAAATAGGTTTAGCACATCATAAGCAGAACATAAAGATGAAATAGACTAATGCATGTGAAGTGACATAAAACAATTGATTAACATGTATTGAAACACAGGGATAAAAAACTAAAACATTCCGTTAATATGTTCAAAAAACAACACTGCAAAAATAAACTATATTTCAAACAGGTCTTTTCTGAAAGTTAAAATGAGTAAACTACTTACTTTCATCACGACAAGCAAGATCTTGGAAATGAAATCGTTCTCTCTCTTCCAAAGAAATTAGCTTGAGAAACTTGCTAAATAGATGTTCCAGCCTCTTGAATTAAGAACCTGTATGTATCATTTTATGAACGTCATCAAGGTTGTGCTCAGTTGGAGAAAGCCTATTTTGGAAAAGACTATTTGTGTTAACCACTCCAGCACAGCTGGACGAGATATTTCTTTACATGTCAGTTGACTGTCGCATTTGCTGTGGATTTTGCGGTTTTTTTTACCACAGTCTAAATAAAAGTAAAAGTAAAATTAAAAATATCAGAAATTCTTAAATTCATTTGCGTGCGGCTCCAAAAATATCCAGAAGTGCAAACTTTTTATCTCATGAAAACTAAGTTTCGTGATGTCGGCCGGAACTTGCAAATACAAATATAAAACAAAGATATTGTAATCGCTTTGTTTGGGTCATGCTGCGCAAACCATCGTCTAAAAGCACTACTCACGAAATAAATGTAATTCTCAGCTTTTTAGACTCTTTACACAGTAGTTTTGTAGTTACATTTACATACCTGAAAGTATTCATATAACTGATTTGATACCAAAGACAAAGCGCGATAATGAGGATTTTTCCACGCAATCCCAAAAGACGAAAAAGACAGGGCGACCCTGTTGAGGAAGCACTAAAATTTATAACCTTTATTGAAGGAACACAAAAATTGCCGCAAGAAGTCAGATGAATGACGTAAAAACTTTGACGTTAGATGCTCTAAAATGTTTACATTTGGTGAATTGATTATATTATTGCTGTCGAGTGAAGCCAGATAAAATCTGAAGAAAAGGTCCAAGTTTGCAAGCTGTTCTAAGTCATCTCTATCTTTGATGTACGCTTTGCAGATATAAGGTACGATTAAATCTTGCATGCACGAAGTATTCAGGTCTGCCCCTGCTGGTGCGCCCCACACATTGTTTTTGCCACACACGCAGCTGTTTGGTTGTTCTCGTTGTGTTGAGTGCGTAGGATTTCAAGGTTCAAAGATCGAAGAAATTGGGTTTAAAGTCCACGCTACGCAAAACTTCAGCTCGACAGCGTATCGCTTACATTAGGTAACTGCTGTGTGTCGCACAGTGTGACATGGGTTGTCTAGCAACTTTTTTGTTGCGCGAAGTAGAACTGAAGTCTACTTTTCGCAAAGGATTGCAGCAACTGGCAACATGCACCATTGCACAGTGTATCACCCCTCCAGCAACTTTTCTCACAATTTTAAGGCAGTTTTTTTCCAAGATCGCTTACGCACACTTTTTGTTTCCTTCCGAGGAGCTCACAGTAAGGCCAAAATATTGCAAGTTGCTGCCGGAGATCGCGTTGTCGTGTAACACCAAACTTCGGCAACTTGCAACGCTACATTTTTAAGCTTTGCGAGACAAGTTGCTCGAAAAATTGCACAGTTTAACACCGGGGCCTTTAAGCAACTTTCAGTTCCCTCGTGGGTTTCAATGGTTTAATTATTTGAAAACAAATTAAAGCTGCTATAACTGACAAACGATTTTGACTGTTATATTTTAAAAAGCAATCATTTTAGTATGCTACAAATAGAGCAATTATCATTTCTTAAATAACCGCGTAGGAGAAAGATAAGTATGCTTTGTACCAGACCGTGTAGCTGTGTATGGCGAAATTCATTTATTTAGTTCGATCTACGTTCATGGTTTGAATGCTTGACCGTGACTGTCCCTAAGGTCACTTTAAAAATCATCCGGCGGTTTATCATCAAAATTTTCCCAAAATTCAGTGAGGGAGGGCGCTTTTTTTAGGTTTAATACTTTTATTAATACTACCGAGTCGGTTTAAGAGTAAATTTACACCGCTAACTATCAAAATAAGTAATGATACGGTCCATTTTACAATACAATCTATTTATCGGGTATATTTTTTTCTAAAATGTACTCTTTGACTCAAGTGTTGTAATAATTTTATGCCGCCGGCCGAATGTTTGACACTCTGTTTATTGTTTCGCAACGGAAAAAAAAATTCTCGATATTTTGGTCATATATTTCTTTTATTTAAAAAATAAAAGCAAAGTCAATGCTCTGGCAAAAATCAGTGCGCGTGCTGATAATAAACCGGGATATTTTTTTAAGTGGTCTAACGGCGAACAACGCAGTTTTGACAACGCAACTGCTCCTTTCGAGAGGGGTGTGGTTTGTTTCAGTGACTTTTTTTGTAGCACATCCAGGGCAATTGCCGAAAGCAGTAAAAATTCATTTTCAACGGATAGGTGGATTGGCGAAAATAACAAATTTACACGGGCCTTCGGGTTTAACAAAAAATGGGAAATTTGTTGAAAAATGCAATTCATCCTTCCCCCGATGACAAATGTATGACCTTTGGAAATTTGTTATTTGAGATATATGCTCACAACGGAAAGGCATGATTTTGAGTGGCCCACTGAAGCTTTCTGGGGTTTAGTGTGGAAAAAGAGTCATTTTCTCCTCCCAGCAAAAGCTGGTGCTCATTTTACCAACCTCGCAAGGATGAAAAGCTGAGTCAACTTTTCTGGAAAGACGTTTACACATGTACGTTCTACTAAAGCTAAATCCTTTTACGAGCCAAGTGGCCCATTGGAGCCGGTGCATATCTTCGGTCCCTGTAGTTTTAAGCGGATGAAAGTCATTGACTCCACCTGGACAGGACACCAATCCATGGCATGTTAGCCCCCAGCAGAAGCTGGTACTCATTTTACCGACCTCGCGGAAAAGAAGGTCACACAAATGTTCAATACTCGGCTGATCCGGGTGTTGAACCTGGGACCTTGTGGTTCGAAGGCAGAGATCTTACCACTACGCTAACCACACATGTATATTCGACACTTACTAAACCGGGGCTTGAAACCGGGACCTTGTGGCTGGAAGGTAGAGATTTTACCACTGAGCTAACGACGCTACTGTCACTCACAAAGCCGGAAACCGATGCTTAAACACGTTGCGTTGTGTATATAACGAGATCTTAGCACAACTAGAGAACACCCGTTTGTAAAGCAAAGTAAACAGAAAACTTAGTTTTTTTTTTATAAATGCTTTAATGTTGTTTTTATTCATCATTTACATCATAAAATATCATCTCTTGTCGCCTGATTATTCCAAGTTAGCTGCAGTTCGTGTAGCGAAGGATAACATTTCTTCATTCGGTTCTCACTTTATACACGCGATCCAATTACAAGCGTGGACACCTTTACTGGGTCATAGGTACCGTGAGGAGTGTGTAGTTCCTTGAGGCAAATCCGACACAGCGAAGTTGTGATGTCCTGGAGAAAATAAAACATTTAAAGTACTTATCAAATTCAATAGAGGTGATTTTCCCCCTTGGTATTTTAGAAAGCACCCGCAGTTCCGAGAAATAGTCAAGAGTTTGCAAAATCCCAAGAAGTAATGCTCCTACACACAAGCTTTATCTTAAATAAATTATGTTTACACAGATCTATTATCAAATAATTTGGGAAAAGGCTTATTCTTTTAGAGTTAATCTTTTTGCTATGCCGAATGCGACCTCTCTCCATTGACGATCTTTTCTCAACTTTCCACTAAATCACCCAGTTGATCCCAAAATTATCTTTAAGGTCTGCTGTTTTCACTCTTTTGTCTTCCAATCGTTACTAAGCATTCGTAGCCGTCCTTTTTATAAGATGACAAATAAGATCTAAAATTTGACAATATTTAAAATTCACAGCTTAATTTGCTCTGACGGTCTCATTAACATAACGAAAATGTATCGTTGCGATTTACTTAACGTCACGAACCGGCTACCAGAAATGATATCAGGCGTAACACGTAAATCTACTAAGGTTTTGGATGAAGGAAGAAGAAAGATAGTTTTCTAATAAACCACCTACCTCCATCCACACCGCAACACTGTTGTAGTCTGGTTCCAATTTACCGACACCAGTTGAATGCGAGGCAGAGATGATAACCGTGGGAACTTGCGAGTACTTGTGATTGAACATCAGATCTTTGCAGTAGGCGTGATGGTGTCGATCAAGTGGAGCTTCGCTGTTTGGAAACAGAAGCTGTTTATTCTCCGAGTTCAATTCCTTGGGTAAACTCTCGTAGGCAATCCAGTTCTGTGACAAAACAATAAATTTATCCTGTTTCGTTAAGAAGAAATAGCCAGAGATTGATAAAAGTTCTATTACATTTATGCAAAAAGAAAAAAGTG
Organism: Palythoa caribaeorum; assembly: GCA_026546465.2. Lineage (NCBI taxonomy): Eukaryota > Metazoa > Cnidaria > Anthozoa > Zoantharia > Sphenopidae > Palythoa > Palythoa caribaeorum. The sequence goes on from JAOCNB020391377.1 coordinate 7,239, forward strand.
GAAACTGTTCCCGAACCAACAAGTTATGTCTGTTCTATTATCATAAAACGAATCATTCTTGTCACCAAGCATTCACTACGCAATTTATCAAACTTCCACATCAAAGTAGCTCTTCGCCAGATACTTACCACATTGATGTCTCGGTGAAGGCCGTCGAAGTCTTGCAGTTCTCTTAGACAAACCTTAAACTTTGAAGAGCTGGGATCTTCCACCCAAACGGTAGCAGCATCGTGTTTCAAGTCTGTAGCTCCGTGTTCTGCTGTCACCAAGATGTGAGGGGTCGTCGAGAACTTACCCTGTGGAAATAGAAACTTTGAGTCACATATTATACTCAGTTTAATCATGAACAGATTTGTTTTATAGTTTATTCGATCCGTTCATATTTAAAGAATAGATTGAATCAAGGACACAAAAAAATACTTAGCTCCAGCATTTCAATCTTACCGCTGGCAGGTTGATACTAGTACAAGTTGTTCCTTCCCACCACTGACTGATATTCTTTTCACCAGCAACAGCCCCGATTGGTGATCCTTGGTATGCAATGTAGTCCACAAACGTCATGCCGTTGTCGCCCAGAGTCAAAAGACGGTCATTTCTACCAGCCTTGAGCACGCACACACTGAAGCCAGCGGATGAGATCTTCTCCACCCAGGTGACGGCAGCGTCGTGTGTCAGAAGGCCGGACTCGTTGTAGTAGTTGACCGAGGATTGCACGTGAATCGACAGTGGTTGGGTTAAATTAGGAACCTTAAAAGTTACTGGTTTACACTGGACTTCAGTTGTGTCAAGACGGAGAGGCACTCTTCCACGGTGAAGCACGAATGCTAGAAAATAAATGATTGTATTAAACTGCGACAAAGATTTCAATAATGATTTTAGATTAAGAATGTAGTGTAATTTCAATAGAATTAAATCAATGCATGTGACGTGGATAGCATCAATTACAAACGTTTTTAATGACAACACACTGATTGGAACTGGCTTTTGATTAGTTTTCGTTTTTCTTGCAATCCTAAAAAGCAACACCTTTTACGGATTTATAGCTTTTTCCATATGGATTGCCGGGTTAAAGGAACTTTTTGATGAACACAGCTCTAGCAAATAAAATTTAATTTTTTTTTTAAAAATTTATTGTTGAATCCAGATGTCCAATCGATTCTTGCATAAGGCAAATGTCACTATACTTACGTACAACACAGCTACCATTGTGCAAAATGGTGAAGTTTCCCCTGGTCTTGCAGATGTCCAGTTGAAACAAACACAAGTTTTTGTACGTCTTTCCATTGCTGGCACACAACAGATTCTCGTAGCTTGGGCACGAGTCGTCACATTCGCAACGCGCTTCTTTTGCGCTGTAAGCCACGCACTTCCGGTAGTAATCACATTTGACTGGTAAACATGGGTGAAGGTCTGTTGGGTGGAGAAACGCTTTCAGAATAGCTCGAAAGCTTTAATGCCGTGTTTCGTTCAATTATATATTTATAATTTTGGATAAAACTTCAAAGTTACGAACCCCATGCTAAATTGATCTGGACTTAACCGAGTCCGTTTTGTTCAGTTTGCTGCATTACAAATGTTGCCAGCGAAACACTGAAAAATATTTTTGAAATTCAAAACAAACGAAACGTTTCAAATTTGCTTTTTAACTTGTTAATATTAACTACTAAAATCTTCCTATGTTTCTTAGAAAGCTCTGTTGAAACATACAAAAACTACTGCTACAATGTAGCTACTCGTTAAAAAGGTGCACGAATTAATACTTACAGCCAACTGTTAGGTAGGTAATCGTAACGGGATCGTGGTACTTGTCGAAAGGCTGTAGATCTTTCATGCACACTCGGAATCCACTTGTACTGATGTCCTGTCATAAAAAATGTAGTTTATAGTTAATGAATTGGATTATTTAGAGTGGAATATGTCACGCGCCACTTGTGTTTTCTGTATACAACACGAGCCTTTAGACACACCTTATGCTGAAATTAAAGTACTTGGAATCTCTCTCTCTCTCTGAAGTATCCACCGTAAGGACTGTAATATAGTGCATCTCCTGAGGGGGGTTGGTCCCAAAAAATTTTGTTCGCACTCTGTGGCAGCAAAATTCCTGCGTATGGGCCTGAATGCTTATCCGTTAAATACCGCGAAATATACACAAGAGGCTTCCCAGCCAGGTCTCTGATTGGCTGTATATATCCTTTACGGCTTGGAATAAAAATTAATTTTGAATGGAAACTAATTTGCTTCAAAGCATAAACCTTAGGAGGCTTTGCATGGGGGTTGTTTTTCTATTTTTTGTTCGGTTTGAATGAAAAATTTGCAAAGCAACGTTTGATTATAGCGCAACATTAGATTTGACATGTTCACAGGTGGGTTACGGTGAATCTAGATCTGTCACTTTTTGTCGAAATGTTCACAGTCTTGGAAGCTATGAAGTCCTTTTTTCAGAAACGTTGTAGAAAACGTTGTAATCCCTGGGGATCTCACCAAACACCGTTTGCGTTACTGAAATTATCAAAATATATTTATATAAAGGATTTCGCTAAGTGGTAAAATGATGACATGATATGGTTATGACCTCAATTTTAGTAACTGAGAATCAATGAGAAACCTGAAAAATTTCAGGCTTCAATGTGATTCGAACTCGTGACCTCTGGGACGCTGGTGCAGTGCTCTAGCCAACCGAGTTATGAAGCCACACGGTACATCTGTAAGAGTTAAGACAATTCTAGTGTGTCCATCTATGCCTTAAAATTGAAGAACAATTAATAATGTGAGAGATGATATTATGACGATGTTAAAATGATATTAGAAAATAGCTTACCTCGACCCATTCAGTTATGGCGTTGTTTTCTGGTTTCACGGAGAAGGAGTTAAGGGGATCGGTCACGTGACTTGCGCTTGTGATCACGTGCGGTTCCTCGTAGAAAAGTGAACTGAAGTTCACGTGCTGCAAAACAAGGAAGTAAACAAACAATCCAAAGTCTTTAGAAAAACTCGGATACCAAAAGAAAATGTAAGCCCAAAAGCTTTTGAATCTCCTAACGTCTCAATATTTTGTCCTACAAGTAGATCTAAAATTTTACAGAAATTTGAGAGTAGCACCTTGCAGAAACTGTAGTGTGTGCCTGATGTGAGCGAGTTGCTGTTCGGCATCACAAACTTGTCCTGAATAGGTATCCTGTCCGCCATCTCGCTGGGAATCCCCTCCAACGCCATCCAATTCTGTTGGCAGAAAAATCAAAGTCGGTCTTAACTAACATTACTCATTAACAGCATTTTATAACCGCACAATTTGGCTGGATCCGGATTGAGAGTTTGGGAAAAAGAGTTCTTGACAATCTTCTTAAAACTTTGTCTTGTGTGGATGGAGGCGTTTTGTTTTCGATGTCTGTCTACCAAAAGTTCTGGTGATCAAAGCCAGGATCTGCCAAGTGTTGAACGTTTGTTTGACCACTCTTCTACTAAAGTTGACTCAGCTTTCTATTCTTAAGAGATCCGTAAAACAAGTTCTATTGAGGGACTACCTGGGACAGACTAGTGCCCAGTCGAAAGGGAGTCATTAGGGATTTTTCTAAGCATCGAGGACGCCATCTCCACACGAAGACGGCTGTTAACAAATTTGAAAATCTGATTTCCTCTTTATTTTTTTTTTTGCTGGCCACTAGGGCTTTCAACACAGTTAACAATCACGATTACTTGTTTCTCCATTCTTAAAGAAAAACAAATACTGAGAACCTTTGGGATAACGTTCTACGGTAGTCCCAAGAACTGTAAAAAGGTCTTTTTATGTTCTGTTTCTAGCGAAAACTACGCGTCCAGGTTGTTTGCTCGATGCCTTCCAACGTGCAATTATTGCATTTGCTTTTGATTTCAGTATCTCGCTATCGCTCAGCGGCGCTGTCCTGATCATTGCTTAAGATCGCTAAAGAGTCTCATCCGCTTAACACGACAGAAACCGGAGAGAGGCAATAGCTCCAGTTAACCACTCAGGCTGGTAAAAAAATAATATGTTATATGGAACGTGGATGATTGCACGTTGCTTTTTCAGAAGTTCATTTTGATATTATGATAGCAAATTTAAAAAATGGATGCAAAACGGGAAATAAATCGTTTCGGTCAATAGCCCTTTCTCAGGGTAAAGTACTTTACAATATATACTTCACTCATAAGGACTATAGTGGGAGATACGTTTTATTTCCCGTTTTTACGATCTTTTGCTTAAACATAAATTTTCAGTGTTCAATATTTGAAGTTTATATGTATTATACTGATATGCAAACTATTTTCTTGTGTGTACACAAGGAAAATAACTACAAGTACATACTAACCACTTTAACACTTTCGTGGATGCCATCAAAGTTCTTAAGTTCTCTCAGGCAAAGTTTAAAGGAGTCCGTTTTAATTTCTTCCACCCAGACACTGGTTGCGTCATGTTTGTTATTTGGCGCCTTGTGTTCAGCGGTAGCGTAGACGAATGGAGAAGTGCTGAAGGACTGTGAAGAAAATAAAGTAACCTAAATGTTACCGCACTATTTTTTTTTAAACTGAAAAATAACTGCATGTGTAACTCTAGTTGGGCCGCCTAACGAGACAACCACCGAAACGCGTACTCATTGTGAAAAAATTTCAAACAGAAAGATATTGTTGTATTCAGTCGCGAGAGCAACAATCAAACAACTTACCTTTCCTGTAATCGGTACGAGGACACATTTAGTACCCGTCGTCCATAGCGGTAAGTTAATGAAGCCGTCCACGCCCCTGCTTGGCTTCCCTGTGTACGCTATATATGGCAGACCAACTGAACGTTTGCTTGAGGAGCTGCTGGGACAACACGGACCGGAAATGCGAACACATGTTGTGAACTTGTCAGCGGCTACTTGCTCGACCCAAGCTACCGCCGCTTCGTAGGTTGGTTTCAAATCGTCCAGGTAATTGTATAGGGCAAGTTGGACCTTGACGTCACTGGAAGAGAATGGCGTCTTTAGGGTTGTAGTTGTACAGCCGAATCCTCCAGCTGTCTGGAACGTCACACGTCCGTATTGCACGGCAAAACCTGGAGAGAACGAGACAAAAACCAAACATTTATTAGCATAATAAACAACAACAACAACAACAATAATTTATTTATCCACGTTTCAACTAGCATCCAATAAAAACATAAAATAAAAATAACGCCTCGTTTGTTGTGCAAAATTAACAGCTGCCAAAATTCATGATTTAGTTTTGAAACAATGATAAAAACAAGATGGACGCGAATGAGTTTACAGTCGTGTTCGAAACAGTCGTAGGCACATTTTGAATCTACGATTTTTAGGCTTGTCCATTTTACTGGCATCACCAGGCTTGCGTTTCATCAAATATCAAAAACCGGAATCCGGCGAAAATAAGTTGTTGAATACTTTTCCTATCAACTGCTTTTTTGTGTTATTTCAAAAATCTCCCTAAATTATACAATTACAACTTTAGTTTCGTTTTCGATAATTTTGAAACGATTAAATCTTACGTCTACTCCGCAATGCACTATTGATAAACATGTTCCCTGCGAGAGTTAGGGTAATATCAAGCGTCATTATTTTAAAAAAGGTGAACAAATACCTTGTATTGTTAAAAGCAGAGATATGAAGAGCAGAGTCGTGAAGACGAAATCCATCTTGAAGGTTCGACGCTGCTGAAATGAAGAATAAAAATTAATTTATGACAATTCTATGAAGTAAAAATGAAAAAGCACTCGGCGAGTAAAATTTAGTTATCATTCATGCCTGAGCAACTTTTCTCGATGTATGAAGCAAAATAATTTCCTAAAATTTAAAAAGATCTGACCATGAATCGTTAACGCGCAAAACTTTAGGGCAATCAACGACTAAACGCAGCTACAAGCTAAGATTGCAAACTATGTATGAACCAGGAACGTGCAGAAAAAATTTACACTGTTGTCAGCATACGGTTTCTGGCTAGTTCAAATAGTAGTGCAGATTCCCAAAAAGATAAAATACAAATACAACTGCAAATTTAAGAAAACTAAGCAAAATATGTGAAAAGCTAACTCGGGTGTATATACTAACCTTCCCAACAGCTTGCAAACCTCAGTAGTACCGTAAAGAACACAAATGATGAAAGAATGGCAGAATTCGCTAACGGAGTGGATTTTAAAGGCTTAAGTTAATTTATTCAAAGCTTGCTTAAACATACTGACACATTTTGATCATTTAAAAAAACGAATTTTATTGTTCGTGTGCTATGAATAGTTTTAGTTTGTGAACTTGTTGCACCACTTCGACAAATGAATTTCACCAGTTCACTTTATACAAAAGGTTTGTATTAAACTTGGTAAAATAGAAGAATAAACTGCGAAAACATTGGTGTTTGTTTTGGCGTAGATTTTACAAACATTTCTTCACTTCAACCCGGGCGCTGGTTTGTTTCACCAACGAATACTCACAGTTCTTAAGAATAGCACTAAAGATTAATTCAAAACTATAGCAGTTCGTTTTTTTCTTTTCAGTATAAAAACTACTGAAAAAAGTGTGTGGTTTTGTGTTTTTCACAAGTTACAGCCTGTTTAGTGTTTCTTGGCATTTCATAAACAATTTGTTTGTGTTAAATTCTTGTTTTGAATAATCCGCGTTTAACGTAGCATTGCTTATGGAGATACATATGAATTTTGTCTTATGCAAATTGTAGAGGAAAAGTTGTTCTCTGAAATGAAAGTTATGACCGTGTATTATTCTCAAGGAGCCGCGATTAATAATAAAAAACATTCAGCCGTTTTCTTGTAGCAAACGATTATCCTTTTGAAGTGTTAGCCAGTCAATACCACCCGTAGTAACAAGTCCCAATTACACGTCACTTTAGAGTTTTTAAAATACCGTATTTCCTCGAATAAACGCCGCGGCGTTTATTAGATTTTTCATGATTTGGGTGCGGCGTTTATTCGAGGGCAGCGTTTATTTAAAATGTTGTTTATATTTTCAAACAACCAGCCGTAACTTTAGTTTGAAAATAAGAAAAAATGATACAGTTCTTTACCTGGCTGTCCTGATCAAGCGTTAAGTTTTAAAACTACAACTTGTTGCGCTTGTAAACGCGTAAAAAATCAGATAAATTCGATGTTGCAGATTTTCGTCTGTGCCTTTCAGGCTTTAAAATTACAGTTTTAAACAACTCCGCTCTGCGCTTGTAAAAAGTGAATGTCATAAATTCGATGTTTCATTTTGCTGTCTGTTCCAGGGTGCGGCGTTTATTCGAGGGCGGCGTTTAATCGAGGACGGCGTTTATTCGAGGAAATACGGTAGTTGTCTCTGTGATTGTGTTTTTTCTTTTCCTAAGACAATTCAGTGTCTCGCAAGTCGCCTTGAAGATACATACGAAACCTCTGAGAAAGTCCTGAATCTGGTAGCAGAACGGAAGTTTGTTGACACAACAAGAAGTCTTAACATGCATTGATCACACGAGTAACAGTTAGTAATAACAGTTACCACTGACTGGGCCGGCTACTCCAGCTGACAAAGGAAAATGGTGCTAAAACGGAATTGTTTCAGTGACACTGACGAAACAACTCTTGCATGTGAACAGAGCCGATTATGACCGAGCTCTAAACAGTTTCAACATTAGTTTTTAGTATCAAGGCCAAGTAGGTGTACGATATATAAAATAGTGGTCTACTGCTTGTTTCACGCTGTGCCAAGAGATGCCAAAGACAAAAAAAAAGGAACGGCCGTGCATGTTGCTGCAAAACACAAGAAATCATTCAAGGGCACCAGTATGGCCGCCGTGCATGACACCCATAAATCTTCCTCATCAGTGCCGTCAAGTGTTTCAGCAAAATTATTTGTCAACAAGCTGGAATAACTCGTCTCAGACGTTAAGACGACCAAGTTGATTGTCCCGTGACGATAGAATCCGGGACCTTTACATAGGGCTGTGATTAAACTGTCCGATGACATCAAAGTCGAGGGTTTTTCTCCATGCATTCCGGTAAAACGTCGTATTAATACGGTAGTTGTCTCTGTGATTGTGTTTTTTCTTTTCCTAAGACAATTCAGTGTCTCGCAAGTCGCCTTAAAGATAAATACGAAACCTCTGAGAAAGTCCTGAATCTGGTAGCAGAACGGAAGTTTGTTGACACAACAAGAAGTCTTAACATGC
>JAOCNB020392064.1:0-15379 GCA_026546465.2 Palythoa caribaeorum
ATTTTTACGTGTGTTTAGATACGACATTTCTCAGTGGTAGAAAACCTTATAAGACACTCTTCTTTATATAATAATAATAATAATTAATGAACTTCTATAGAAAATTTAAACTAACTCTGCACAATGTAATATTTTGGCGACTTGAGAAGGCGTAAAACAGTTGGAAAGTGCACTGCCTACTTTTCTGGAGGTCTAGTAGTAATTTCAAGATCTGTTTTGATTTTCTGTGGTGTAGCTTTAGCCCTACAAACAATTGAGCTGAACTTGACAAAAAGCACGGATGGAGGGGAAACAGATGTACCAAAAGCAATGTGCAAGAGAAAAAAGTTAGACATTACTGATTATAGCAACTCCCATTAATTACAATCACAGTTTCTCTTAAACAGTTTCTCTCATAAAAGAAATCTTGAATTGACAAATAAATTGCTTTCCAAACAAGTAAAAAGTTGTTAATTTGCCAGTTCTTTTCTCAAAAACTAGAAAGTTCATACAGTTGCCAGTTCATTACCTCATAACAAAAGATCCATAATGCAAAAGTTCATGCACATACCTTCTCTCCCCTGGCTTGCACTCTCTCTTCCAGGTATGTAGCGAACCCCTCTGATAACCACTCCTCGGTCCAATCTTTAGCACCGATCAGCAGGCCAAACCACGCATGCGTAATCTCGTGTGCCAATCGCAAGTTCATTCCGCAATCTTCCGCCAAAATTGATTGTGACAGAAACACGACATTTGGACTGTAGAAAGATGAAAGTTTTGTTCAGGGTGACCCCAAAAGATTATCTTAAATGTTTCTTTAAAAGAGAGAATAGTTTCAAGTTCATTACTCTTCTCTTGGTTATTTATTGTTTTTAAGCTAAATCCTTTTTGAGGCTATTTGGCTCATTAGAGCTGGCTCTTACCTCTGGTTTCTGTAGGGCTTAAATGCATAAGAACCATAGACTCCTCCTGAACGGGGTATTCTATCATATGTTAGCAGCCAGGAGATACTGGTTCTCATTTTAATACAAATCGCGTAAGGATGGAAATGTAGGTCAAATTTGGTGGAAAGAACGTTATACAAATGTTTTACGCTCAGATAAAAAACCCCGGGGTCTTGTGACTGGAGGGCAGAAACCTTGCCATTACGACAGTCATGCTGCCGTATTTATCATTAAATATATTAATAATTGTTATACTAACCAGTGCTACGATTGGTTGAAATCCATGAAGTGATTATGGAAAATCTCACAGAATTGCACAATCATTCGCTTTCAAACAATTTTCACTTCACTTTTTATCAAATATTTGCTAGTTTCTAAACTAATATGGAAAGCAAAGAAATTTCTGGCCTAACTCCTCACTAAGAGAAACAAATAAACAATCAACATCCTTGAAAACTTGCCATCAAATATAAAATCAAATAACTTCTATTTGACAGTGATGTATATCATAATATTATGTATGTACAAACGATGTCAGAATGTAGTGAGAGCAAACGCAACGTCACTGGACTTTCATTCGTGGAACAGGTTTCCATTCTCATCACATTTTTATGCCTTTTCTGCATCGATTACAGATTATAGACCAGGACTAAATATAATAAACAGATAATACTAAACGTTACGAGCTTGATATCATTTTTATTCACGAGTTTTTCATATCATATCATGGTGAGTCTGTTAAACGATCTAGGGAAGATGAAACAACACAATAACACAAACCGAAAAGATTTATTGAAAACATCAACACAAGATACCAGCACCAGCAATTGACACCCCCTAAAAGTAGGGACCCCACCACACAGGAATGCAGTCGAGGAAAAAGGATCGAAACTGGCCGGAATGGTCTCCTCCTGATGATGTCACTGGCGCTGCATCCTATGCTGGCTATATTTCATCATATGAACCGGGTGTTTCTCTTTTCTTATCTACATTTTTTCACTCATTTGATATTTTATTCTGGTTGCTTTTCACCTTTATTACTTTAAAAAGCCTTAAACAAAGGTCTCACTTTTTACGAGTTGCTCCGGCTATCATTTCGATGTCAGAAATTTGAATATAATCTTTCGAAAATTTAACAAGCTTCGAGTTTGAAGCCATGTTTTGTTGTTTGAAAAAGGCGGGAACCGTGCATCGCAAAATTAGTGACACGATAATACAAGCAATGTGATCGGTTAAAAGCATTTATAACGGGCTTTATTATTGGACCATTTCACTGTGACGTGAAATCATATTACTTCACTGATATGGCTTTTTTCAATGATGTGGCTTTTATTAATTGTACGGCTTTGTCACATGGATATGTATCCACCTAAAATGAGTACTGAATTAGTTAAATGGATATTTCTTGTGATAAAACATCGGTCATTCGACCTACCTCTTGAGCCCCATGCACGCAAAGCAGCGGGGCATGACAATAAGTGAAAGTCTGCTGAATGGATATGAGCCAATCAGTTCACACGAAGCCTTGAGATACTGTGGAGCACAAGTAAGCAATTGTCTAGCTGCTCTGTCAATCAAACTGGGTGCCGCAAAAACTTGGCATGGAATTGCATCAAAGGTTCCTTGTGCATTTAAACATTCAGCAACAGGGCCATCGCGACACTCAAACCAGCCAATAGCAAGGGCCAGGGTAGAGCAAGGCAGCGGGGTTCGCATCTCGAAATGGTAGGTAACTGAAGTGAAGACAACAGTTTTAAGTAACGGTTCATACTTTTTTAAGTCTTAAATATATTGACGATAAGGAAATATAGAAGACATCGACTTAAATATCCTGAGGTCTGTAAATATTAAGTAACAAAGTTTGAGGCTGGGAAACATTAGTACAGAAAAAATTATTTTTTGCCCTGAGCGGGATTCGAACCCATATTCCCTGGATTTACTAGTCAGGTGTGCTGACCATTACACTATCAGGAACGACCACAACAGCAGACTAGCCTCTTCTCTTTTTTAACGCGATTTCGTATGACAAATTTTGAGTGCACTATTGGAAAAACTTATAGTGATGGGATAAAGTTGAGTAAATATTTAATCCTATCTTTATTATAAACTGTGGTATAATGACCAAGTTCAATATACTACATCACTATGAGAAAAACGTCAGAATATCGGATATGTACCTTGATCATTAGCTGTGTTATGGTCCAAGTTCACTTTGTTTCCACTCATCAGGACAGTACAGCCTCTTGGAACATGAATGGCTGCCTGCCAGGTTGACATGGCAACAGGGGGTTCCTGGCAGGGCATCAGAGAGCGGTTGTTGATGTAGGCACCAGGCGAGAAAACACACGGTCTTTTTAGGGAATCAAACGAATATTTCAGTGGTTTGAAACAAAAAAGTGCCTGAGCTCGGCTTCTTCTATTTATAATTTTGTTTTGAACAAAGCAAAATGTAAAGATCTGTAACTAATTTAGTATAAAGTTGTTTGCCTACGATCAACTGTAACAGCAAGTAGGTTTTCTCATCTCAGAAAAGTAACGTTTATACACACTTTAACTGCAACACTCTCCTGATCCAACTGTCGCATATCCCCAAGGATCTGTTTTCATCACTCACTATACAAAGCATTATCGATTTAAGGATAACCAGGTTCTTATCAGATACCCAACTTTAGTGAATACTGAATGTGTGACAAGGTGTTTTGGTTCCAAATCAGTTTGGATTGAAAATAAACATTTAGCTCAGTATTCCTTCATATTTCTCGACATCTCCTACATGTCATTCCTGACGAGGGCTCCTGCCATATATTCCAACACAATAGGTTCTTTGCAGGAAATGGTCACGTGCCTAGATACCACATAGATACCACATAGCAACCAATAGGTTCTTTGCAGGAGTTGGTCACGTGCCTAGATACCACATATCAACCAACAGGTCCTTTGCAGGAGTTGGTCACGTGCCTAGATACCACATAGCAACCAATAGGTTCTTTGCAGGAGTTGGTCACGTGCCTAGATACCACATAGCAACCAATAGGTTCTGAGCAGGAGTTGGTCACGTGCCTAGATACCACATAGCAACGCACAACTGGTGAGCAAGCAAACCAGTGTATTCACATGTGGAAAGAAGCAAGTGAAGCAACAAGTGTTTGCAGAATCATCAACAGTTCGGAAGTTCTTCGGCTGATATTTTCAAAGCATTTTTGTGGCACAGGTTAGAGTGATCTGTATCGTATTAAATTGCATCAAAAATTTCCTGTGCCTTATGTGCTCGAAATTTTTTTAAGGACGACAAGAATATCCTTATTAATGCTCTTTTGTGTAAAGTCGTGTTAGATAATGCATTATCTTACCTGCCATCTTGATCTCTGGCCCAAGTTAAGGACTGTCCTTCTGGACTAGTGTGGTACTTGATCCAAACACACCTTGGCCAGTCACTTGCAGACGCCCCTGGTTTCCAGATTCTCACACACCATCCATGAACTGAATACTTGAGGCCCTTGTAAGGCAGTGGCTTTTGCGATTGGTCAGTTAACAATTTTAGAAATGCACCCTTAATAGTGTCATCCATTGCTCTGACCTGTGTACTTTCTTTCCTGGAATACAGCTCTGACTGTCGCATGAAGTCTTCGTTGCAAGAGTTACTTATACTCCCTAAGAACTGTATTCTATAATCTTGTGGAATGGTAACTTCATGAACAGATTCTATGTTTACTAAAGTACTGTCCAAGCACAACTGGAACTGTCTGTTGGTCACCTCTTCATTTGTAGGCCTTAGAAATAGAACAATACTACCATTCAGGACGTGCTCTTCAAAGTTAACTTTCAGATCTAAGATATAGTGTTCTACAAGGACTTCATCAACATTCGCCATTAGTGGTAAGTCTTCACTCTTGTCCCACTTACTTTCCACGCTACTCACTGAGCTTGAGCTGAACGTTCGCTTTCCTCCAAACATCTCTGGGTTTGGGGGCAAATAATGAAAACTATTCTTAGTATTTCCATTATTTGTCTCACTGGAACAGTTTATGTATGTATTTAATTGCTCGTTATCAGTTGCTGATTCAGTACTAGCGCTTGGTCGCTTTCGTGAACGATGCAAAGATAAATTCGGGTCAGGAGTTTCTTCTTTCTTTTTATTTGAATCAGGATCAAGGATAACTTTCTGTAGACGTGGAGGTTCTGAGAAACAGATGCAACTTTGGAATTCATGTGTTTCTGTCTCCAAGGTGGTAGAGCCTAAATCATCTTCTGCACTAGAGACGTCTGTTTTGTCCCTTTTTTGTAGAACTGCACAATTGTTGTAAGGAAGCTTTGAAAATATCTGACAGTTACACTGAGTGTTCGAAAGATTTGGCTGGGAACCCTCAGTTTTGCTTGCAGATTCAACATTGGTAATGTAACTACATGGGTCATTATGACAATGAACACTCTCTTCACTGCAGATTACCCAATCTTCAGGTAACTGATGGTCAAATTGTGTTCCCCTTTCTCCAGGACCATCAAAATTACAAAAACTATTTTTTTTGTTATCTACATAGTTTTTTTCACAATCATTTCTATTTGCTACATAGTCACTACTTATGTTTTCCTCTTCATTCTTTGCACTGGAAGCCTTGCTTTCACTCTGGTCAAGTTTTACATCTGGCAAGATGTTATTTTCATAGAACTGAGTAGTTCTGTTACTACTAGTATAGCTCTGGTCAATCTCAGTCCATTCAGCAGCAGAACTATTCGTTATAACGCAATTATCATCTTTTTCCCGAATCACCTCTGACTGGACAAAAGACGGCAGTTCTAGAATTGACATATTATGCGATTTGTTCTGACAAGATGTTTCGTTTGGTGAGCTTCCTTTAGTTTCTTTACTTTCATTGCTACTCTCTGGATTTGTTGCTACACCTGAGACTTCTGGGGGCCATGAGCTGCTGCTTCCGACAGAAGGACGAGAAAAAACTTTTTCGCCTTTATCATCATCAGTCTGTGACGACAATGGTCTAGAAGTGTTTTTAGTAAATGGTACAGACAAAAGGCAGAGTCCACACTCCTGGCTCAGCCCTAACAATACGTGGCAAGTTTCCGTATAGACTTCTTCAAAGGTCCACTCAGAAGGCCCTTGGCCAACTGGCTTGTTTGAGTATACAGCTGTAAAACAAAAATACCGTAACTATATAACATTTAAAGAAATCGTACAGATATTGGAAAGCAAAATTCCAAACTTTTTCTAGACCTTTGCCAAGTTCTCCCACACTCGAAATTAGATCAGTAATACTTTCAGACAAAAGTTTTACAAACTAAAATTGTTTCTGTTGCCTGTGTTGCATGTTCTAGTTTTGAAAATCTTACACATAATGGTTGATATCAAACTTTGCCAGCTACTCCGGCCTTTATTTGCCAACTATTTGTTAAAAAAACTGTATACAATTGTGGGTTACCTTTTATATTGAATAAACAAGTATTTCCAAAAGCGTTTTTTGGTTCTGCAGCTTCTTCGCTACAAAATCGATCCTTAAAGTTTCCGTGCCAGCCACGCCCAATGAAGATGAGTGGGAGTTGGTAAGTTTGGGGCCAGTAGCGTCACTTCAGGAATCATCGTCTCTTCATTTTACTGTTTTGTTGCACTTCTATACAAACCCGATCATTTTTCGGTTTGTTTACGCCAAAAAATGATTGGGTTTGTATGGAAATGCAATGAAACACTGAAATAAACTGACGGGAAGAATAGACGATTCCTGAAGTTACGTCACAACCTGTTCTGGACCCAGACTTAGCAACTCCTGGTCATCTTTGTTGGGCATGGCTCGTGCAGGAAATTTAAAGCTCGATTTTGTGGCGAAAATGTGACAGAATCGAAAAAAGTTTTTTGGAATAGTCTTCTAGACATTCTAGAGATACCAAGACCGAAAGAAACGCTTTTCACCCTATAGACACTTTAAAAAGTCATAGCTCAGGCAATATTCCTTTGTACCGGTGGTTTTTTTTGCTGAAAGTCGCAAGCGTTTACAATGATTGGTGATGGGAGTAAGTAGAGTTCAAAGACGTCTGTGTTCAGTAGATAAACCTTACTTGCTCCAGAATGAAAGAAAATACATTCTATGAGATTAATAATTTAAAATTTTCTGGGATCAATCAAGCTCAGATTCCTCAGCCCTAGAAATTTTGGCTGAATCATTTGTTGAGAGTTCTGCACTACACGGCCATTCCACAACTTTTGTCACCTACTATTAAAAACGATGATGAGTTCAATGAATACTAAAACTATTTCCCAACTAACCTGAAGGTATTCCTTTTCCTGAAAGCCTGTTACCATTCTCTCCAACAGCAAGGTGAATCATATATAGTAAGACTGGAAAAGAAGCCTCTGGTTTCTCATCTGAATTATCAACAAGACCTGTAACAGCAATCGGCATCAGTTCACCAGGATTTACTTGAACTTCATCACAGCTGTAACCTAAATTATTGCCTGCCAACCTTGAATTAGATTTTAATTTAGTCTTGACATGGTATGCTTGCATCGCTGAGATGTTTTGAAAGTGAACCCCATACACTTTCCCCGGTCCTTGGCATCTGTCCCAGTCAGAAATCAGATCTACCAGTTGTATATTTGGATTAGCAAAACTTGACCCTAGTGCTACAAACAAAACTTTAGAGCAGTCTGATGAGAAATCCATCAGTTTATCCTTGATATTTTTTCTCGAATTTGCATAAGATGTTTTATCACAGTACACTGAAACAATTATGTAGTTGCACTTCACATCTGAGGCTTTGCGCATGTCAAGGTTGGCAGCTACTGCTCTTGCTAACGATGCTGCTGGAGAGATAAGCAAGCTCTCGGTCTGCTCAATGAGAATCAACACAGTCATGGACGACACTACTAATCCTGGGTGGGTCACCTGAGGCAAAAATGTACAACACTAATTAGTTCTCTTCAGTAGCATTCATACACCTTTCTTAGAGGGACCTTCGGCTGTCCAACAATATTATTCTAAAGAAAGATTTTCCCTTACATTATGTCCATATTGTCAGCTCACATTTCATTATTCTTTGTATACAGCTCATGATGGCTGGTTGATGCAGTGGAAAGATCTCTGCCTTCTAACCACAAGGTCCCAAGTTCAAACATCAGCTCAGCCGATTGTTGAACATTTATGCACATGATTTTCTTTTTCATCAAAGGTGATTCAGCTTTCCATCCTCCCAAGATCTGTAAAATGAGTAGCAGCTTCTGCTGGGGGCTAACCTGCAACGGATTAGTGTCCCGTCCAGGGGGAGTCAATGACTCTCATCCATTCAACACTACAGAATCCAGAAATAAGCAATGGCTCTAATGGATCATTTAGGATAATAAAAGGATTTAGCTAGATATAGCTTATGCTGAGCGATTTTCTTGACCAATTTGATAGTTCAAATTTCCTGCATGTCACCACCTTGAATGCGACGTGTTTTGGTTGCAGCGGCAGACCCCTACTCGTTCATCGTTATCATTTTAATCGAGAGTGGAAATTGGCACTGCAAATAGCGGTGTACGGGAAAGTCAAACTGTAAAAGCAATTGATTGGCGTACGCTACATGAAAATAGTCATCAAATTTGAAATCCTGATGTGGACACATGCTAAAAAATGTTTAATTTACGACCAATATTGTTGTACAACCGAGCATCCCTTCAATAATGTTTCGTGGAAGATCTAATGAAGAGTTTGGTGCCAACAAAAATAACTTTTTCTCTTGACTTTGAAGAAGTGGGTGACTGGATTAACTGATACAGAACAGTGGATTAATGCAGCAAAACTGGATGTCTATAAATTGTCGAATGAGTGAATAAGTGAATGTATGGAAAGATATGATGCTTAAAGGATGGTAAGTAGATGAAAAGATGGACTGTCGATTGAAATATGGATGGAAAATAAATGGATGGAAAGATGGACTGGCGATTCGCATATGGATAGATAGAAGAATGAGTAGATGGAAAATTGGACTGGCGATTGGAATATAGATAAATAGAAAAATGAGTGGATGGAAAGATGGCCTGGTGACTGGAATATAGATAGATAGAAGAATGAGTGGATGGAAAGATGGACTGGAGACTGGAATATGGATAGACAGAAGAATGAGTGGATGGAAAAATGGACTGGCGATCAGAATATGGATAGATAGAAAAATAAATGGATAGAAATATGGAGTGGCGAACAGAATATGCATGGAAGAATGAATGGATGCATGGATGACAAGATTGACTGGCGACTGGAATATGGATAGATAAAAGAATGAGTAGATGAAAAAATGTACCGGCAACTGGAATATGGATAGATAAAAGAATGAGTGGATGAAAAGATGTACAGGCGACTGGGATGTGGATAGATAAAAGAGTGAGTGGATGGAAAGACGTACTGGCAATTGGAATATGGATAGAGGAATGAATTGATGGGAAGATGGAGTGGCGATTGGAATATATATGGATGGAAAAATGAATGGACGGAAAGATGGACTGGCGATTGGAATATGGATAGATAGAGGAATGATTGGATGGATAGACAGATAATGGATATGAAAAGATTAATTTTCGAATGGAACTTGATTGGAATTAAAACAATTTCTAATCAAAATAATTCTCAAATGGATGGACAGACTGATAAATAGATTAACTGTTTATAAATTTATCAATTTATACTAAACAAATGATAGAGGAACACATTCTTGTATAGGTGTTAAACAGGGCTGCCAAACATCAGAATAAACCCTGGCCACAGCAAAATTTCATTGACGATTAATACACTTGTTCTTGTTGTCAATTTCATTTCACTGTTCTTGTGATTTAGAACGTAATTCTTTTACTTGGCAGTATTGAGCTCGTCGTCCTGTTCTTTTCTTTTCTTAAATTTCTTCTGCATATTCACCTCTTATATTTTCTTAATTTGCAGCCCAAGGAATCACTTTCTTTACTGGGGACTATAACACAAGACAAAGGTCTATCTGCACATACAGTGCCAAGTTAAAAACGTTCCATGCATGCTACATGTATGCTATTGATTCAACACTGCATTTTATGTAGTTAAAGCTAAGCAACACAGAGTTTGAGAACCTTTGTTCCGAATACCTGTACAAACCCCAAATCATGAACAAAGTGATATACCAGTAAATTTCCCTGTGTTTAGGCAAGATTCCAAATTTTCCAAGCCCCACGCAAAGTTCACTGACTTTTCCCTTGAAGTATTTAGTATGTAGTAACCAGTTCATTAGCTAACCTTGTCATCTCTACTTTCGTTTGTCAGCTTACTGTCAACATCCTCTCCTCCCAACAAAACCAGACCCATTTCCCGAGCCAGGTCTGGGAAAGACTTGGCACAAGCAGACCTCACAGACCCTTCCAGCATCTTGACACAACTCCCATGATCCTCTGGTGGCAGCAAGATGGACAACATAAGATGAAGGTCAGCAACCTGGGAGCCTGTTTCATACACTTCCCTCACACTGCCAGACAAAAGGCAACTGCACTTCGTTTTCAGCCAACTGGCTTCCACAGGCCAATCCTGACACACAATGCAAAATAAAAAGTTTTGCTGAAAAAGATTTGTCAGGGATAATTTGAGAGATAAGATGACTCTGACCAGTCAAACAAATCATCAAAAGGGACGATTAAGTAGCAGACTTGTTAATATATCAAACAAAAACGACAGCTTTAAGTTTCTGTGCAGACATGTTTTGGCAGCATCCTCTGCCTTCTGTCAGTGTTTTAACCCTTTCAGCCCCAGGCAATTTATCAACATCTAACATCTCCTTACATATCTCAAAGAAAATAATACAACTGGTAATGAGAAATAAGGTATGATCAAGTGGAAAAATCTGTGGAAGTTCAAAAGCCAAAAGTGCTTAATATAGGAAGTATGGAACTCAGTTGGGAGAATTTACCAACACGTCATTTGTTGTGTTTGGGGCTTCAAGAGTTAAATATCGGTATAATCATAAAATGCAGCAATCCAAGTTTAAAAAAGATCCAGGTTGTTCCTATTTTAAAAGCCAGATAACCAAACCCCCAAATTTGGTTGCCCTAATAAATTCTTTGTCGCACAAAGCACTGTTAGGCTGCTGACCTCATAAAATGCTCAAATTTCCAAAAAAAGCTGTCTTGTAAACTTATTAATTAATTGACTTGTGAACAAGCTAGACACAAGGACTGCCGGAACTGCTGGAAATGACACTTCAACTAGTACAAGAAGTATACAGTACATAATGTTAATTATTATAATATGACCTTGTAATTTCCAGCATTCTGATTGGTTCACTTGTGGTCTATCAAAACGCGTATTCAGCCCATGGGCCTTATATGCAAGTATTCAGACCAGTTTCCTGGATGTTAATTTTCAGAAAATTTTGAAAACTCTCAAAATAACTCAGAAAATCGATTTTAAAGCTATTCCGAAATTTTCTGAAGATTTCTGAACACTTCCAAAGATTTTTGAAGATTTCCGAAGAATTGTAGAAAATCTTCAAAAATCTAGAAATGCATTTAGAAACACTTTTTAAGCATTTCCAAAGCTTTCACATGGTTTTCGAAAACTGTCAAATAGTTCCAATGATTTCTGTAGACGTAGGCATGGAATGAATTACCTGAGCTAAAAAAAGTCATATAATAAACAAATTATTAACCTCGCTTGTTCAATCTGTCAGTAAATAATCAGACCTCTTATTATTAACAGGGTTCGTGCTACTTCTTGAACTCCTTGAATACTCCTGGAATTTAGTTTCAGTTTACAAGGGCACTTGAAAAGCCCTTGAAAATATGAATTTCTGCTGAAACTCCTTGAAAATTCCGTCAAGTGCTTGAATTTTCTTACTGTCAGGAAATGATAGCAACTTGTTGGAAACAAATTATAAAGAAATTTTCTTTCATTGGTTAATGTTGAACCAGCTAATTTATCTGCCTGTGCCTGTTAAATCATTTTATTTACGCATGATGGGAGAGGCATTTTGAAGCATGTTTTAACACTCTTAGTTAACAACTGCTTGAGAATCCTTCAAACGAATTAAAGGCAGGTGCTAAGAGCACTCCTTGAAAACATTTGTTTGACTCCTTGAATACTCCTTGAATACTCCTGGAATTTCGTACTCACAGAGCAGCACTAACCCTGTATTAAGTTACTAATATTTCTAAAAATGTGTATTTTAGGAGAACCAGAGTCAGATGTGAGTGCAAATTTCTACCAGGGTATTATGACTGCAAGGATAGAGACCAAAGATGATGTTTATAACATTGAGGTGAGAAAGTTTTTACTTTGTTCAGACATGTAATTACTGATAGTAATTGTTTTCTGTTTACATCATTCTGTATTCAGGGTACCACTTGTGATTAACAAATCATAATTATGAGATTAATTGGCAAAATCACATTCCACAAAATATTCCTAATGTCTTTCATGTTCATGCAAAAAATAAGATTAAAAATGCTATCAGTATGGACTTTAGGCTCTTAAATTGCAGATCATCGCTCTTTGGGGAAGAAAATTATTCTCGTACCCCCAAGGCAAACTGAATGGTGTGTCTGCTTTCCCTGACTCTTGATAGATAACAAACACATGAATGGGGTGAAGCAAAATGCTAATCACTAGGACACGAAAATAGAGAATTCACAAGTCACAGGAAATTAAATGCTTTTTCCACATATCACAGATATTAAATAAAAAGCCTAAGCATGCATCATAAAAAGGTACAGGGTACACTCTGTGTATTGTGCTAGTATCTTTGAACAAAATAAACGAATTTATCA
This sequence comes from Palythoa caribaeorum, assembly GCA_026546465.2. Taxonomy (NCBI): domain Eukaryota; kingdom Metazoa; phylum Cnidaria; class Anthozoa; order Zoantharia; family Sphenopidae; genus Palythoa; species Palythoa caribaeorum. The sequence goes on from JAOCNB020392064.1 coordinate 12,682, forward strand.
TTCAATGCAACTTTTACTTCTTTCTCATTGGTCCATTTCCCACCGCGTGACCTACAAATAACTTCCTACAAATATGACACTGGTCATGTGCATTGCCGTCTTGCAGATTTAAGCTGCAGTTATGGCACTGCTCATGTGTAGTGTGGACACAATAAATTTTCTTATTGATAACTGAAGAAAAAAACTGACTGTGATTACAAGGCAACACACACTTTACCGCTTGTCGTTTTCTACAAAAAAAAATAGAAAAAGCAAATTCAGTGGTCGAATGATAAAACAATTATCGGACTTGGTAATTGCAAAATATCGTGATTTGTCAGTGTCTCACAATTTAGTTATTTAATAATTAATAATTAATCTGCTTGCCACTGACAAATCATGATATTTTGCTCAAACTTGTCCAATAATTGTTTATTATTTTCTGAGGGGGTCTTGCACTCATAGTGATGAGTCAGAGATGAACCACTTTGTAGTTTTTCTGCTTAAAGTTGGGCACCTGACCAGTGCATTCAGTCTATGTTCTTATACCTTAATTCTTGAGTAGGTGAAAACCCTCAACTGTGTCTCAGGCTTTCACTGATCTGCTCTTGAATTCTCCAGAATGTTTGCCTCAGTTTTCACCAGGCTATGAAGGCATGGAAAACATGTTTTATTTCTTAGATGAAGTGCGAAAATGATGTGTTGGGCTCCATCATGTAGTGAGAATTTGTACTTTCATGTAACTTAACATGAAAAAAAGCTTATCATGCTTCACAGATCATTGTTTAATTATTTTAGAAAAGAAATAAAACATTTTCTGTGCCATTGTAGGCCGATGAAAACCTCAGCAAAGGAGGCCTGGAAAAAATGTTAATTAAAATAAATGATAAATATTATGTTGATATCACATGAGCTGAAATTGGTAATTTGCATACAAGCTTAATTTACAATTTTCTGTAACAGAGTCAGTAATATCTGAACAGCCTGAACATCTTAACGAGCTTGAGAACATTAGTACAGAAACTTTAGCTTAATGATCATTCACACTGCAATCAAGGGTGGAGTGGTTGTTGCAGTGGTAAGATCTCTGCCTTCTAGCCACAAGGTCATTGAACATTTGTGTGAAGTTGACTTAGCTTTTGTTTTGGTTCATCTCCAGTGTAATAACCACAGCTGATGTCACAGGATGCACTATGCACGAGTCAAAACTACAGAAAATAACCTAACCCCAACCCTTAGTTATTTCACCAAAGATGAACCCAGCTTTTCATCCTCCTGAGGTCGGTATACTGAGTACCAGCTTCTGCTGGGGGCTAACCTGTGACAAGTTAGTGTCCCATCCAGTCAATGGCTCTTATCTGCTTAACATTACAGAAACTTCAGTTTAGCACCGGCTCCAATGGGCCACTTAGCCTCGTAAATGGATTAAGTTAGCTTAGTTGCGCTGCAATCAAACAATTTTATGAAAATAAAGCAGCGTTCTTTTACCTGGAGCCAGAATTTCTGCAACTGTTGCGTTACATCCGTTTATACAACCTGTAGAATTTGTAATCCACTGACATTGATATTGATAACCCTGAGCGCAAGTTGTTGCACTACACGAGATCTCTTTCATCAGCACTGTACAAATAACAAACACGGCATTCAAAGATGCAAGAGAAAAATCGTGGATGAGAGCATACATTCTTCGCTTCTCAAGGTACTCTCCCAAAACAAGTCGCGTTTGACGTGCGTGAAATAATCACTTGTCGGTAACATACAAGTTCATCAGTCTTCTTATAAATCAATAAACATTATTATACAGAAACTTCATTTTCTCCTAAAATTCCTTACGTCGTTTATCCAGAAAAAGTCCAATCCAATTGTTACTTCTCCGTATTTAAGTAAAACTTAACCCATTCAGTCTATCACGCTGAGCACTGACGAGATAAGAATGTTTACATTGCACATGGCTTACATCACTACAGCCTTTAAAAACAAAGCGTTAAGGCTGTAGTTTAGTAGCGATATCTGTTAAAACAGTTATACTTGTATTCAAGAAGTGGCCAAGAAATTACTGTAAACAACAAAACGAAAACGCCAAAAGCCAAAAAAATGTCTAACAACATCGTCGAATTCTTCTAGGTGTTATTGTCTTCCCAGAATGCAACATTTTTGAATGGTTACCAAGCAGTTCAATATGGCGGCAATTTTGTCACGTTTCATTTGGAGAGCGTCATCCAGTTTATTGAAAGAAAAAATACTTGGAATGGAACTTTGCAAATGCTTTGCATCGTATAAAGCAAGATATATCTATGGAAGATCCGGTAGAAAGGCAATTATGTTTTATTTATGACGTGTTTTTTGTTTGTGTTTCAGTTTTGAACCAAGGGCTTAGTGTTTGTATAAATGGCACCTGTTTAGTTTTAGCAATGGCTTTTCGACAGTTTTCAGCAAATAATATCTTGAAAGAGCAGGCTCGTATTTTGCCGATTTTGAGTGCTTATGTTTTTAACAGCTTATTAAAGTCTGTGTTCACGTTTAAGTTATCTAAAACTTAAAAAGTTCTGTGTCGTTGAGTTTCAATTCAACCCAAGAGTATTATCCTCTAGGAAAGTTTCTGTTTACATATTTTGCCTCATTAGCATACGCACTCTTCTTTCTAATTCAGCTACAAAAACAAAGCTTCTGATTAATGAAATGATTCTGCAAAACAAACTTTCTCCGAAAATATGAGATT
>JAOCNB020392796.1:0-15377 GCA_026546465.2 Palythoa caribaeorum
AGTTATCAAGCCTCAGCCTGAGCTTGTTCTTTAATTGTTCTTAAATTTTGGCAAATTTGAGCCTCGTTGTTCTTAAATGAATGTAAAGCCTACAATAATCAAATAATGTGTATAAGGTTGGGAGCTTTAAACGTAAAAAAATCGCGTTTTAAAACTAGTTTCAAAACGCCCACGAAGGGGCTATCAGTTTCGGGGAGAGGGTTATATACATGAACCTAGATTCGCTATTTAAAACTGATGACCCAGGAAAAAAACTTTAAAATTCTTGCTGTACAAAATACGAAATAAAAATATTAAGCTTGAAAACGGCCACCCTTAAACTTTATAAACCAGATCTTAACTATTGGCTGGAAATTTCAAACAAAGGCAACAAATTCGGAAGAATATACAAGAATATACAAGAACTGTGTCCAACACAAAGGATGAATATATTTTTCCTATCGGCGTTTTTCACACCCACAATACTTCATTGTAATACCTCTAGTGCCAGTGACAGCAAAAGATCGCCAGCAGCAATTTACCCCAACCGTCAATGTCATTCAAAATATTACATTCATTGTGATCGAAGGATTTACGCCGTTATAAAGCAATGACGATATGATAAAATTATGATTTTTCAAGGAGGGGGAATAAATACCGCACCAGTACCGCAGCGTTACCGCAAATCTCACGAGTTCGAATCTCGTTGAAGCTTAATCTTTTTTCGGGTTTCACTTTCACAACTTAAATTGCGTTCATAACGGCGAAGATCATATCATAACGTCAGATAAAATGTCTGTCTTATGTCAGAGATGTGTGGCCACACTCATATTAAACAGTGCAATACTGACTTAACCGTGTTCATCAAACGGACCATTTGCTACACTTTGCAGCTGTTAACTTCACGCGAAAGTGTGCCTTACAGCTCTATGTAACTTATAACCCTTCTAGAACAGCCTGCGCCGCAAACCAACTAAACCGGCTCTAGTTCAAAGTCTTGTCAGTTAAGTAAGGCCTTAATCAGTACAGGGTTCGTACGAGTCCTGAAAACCTGCAAAGTCCTGGAAAAATACAAATTCAAAATCCAGGCCTGGAAAACTGGAAAATCGATAGTTGTCCTGGACAGTCCTGAAAACTTATCTTTTTTCTTAGGCAATTTTTTTAAAAATAAAATACCAAAATATTAATATTTCACGTTTTTACAGTGGGGCCACAAATTGGGGCACAAATTTATGTTAAAAATCACGGCGCATAAAAAAAAATCCTCCACATCGCTTCTTACTCTGAAAATAAAATTGTAGAAAATGGCAATGTATTTGCTTATTTGTTTTGTTTGATGCTACATTGTTTTTTTTTGGCTTTTAAGGTTCTTGATTTTTGTTAATTTGTTCCTTGAAAGTCCTGGAAAAGTCCTGGATTTGTTTGCATTATTTGTAACTGCTGGAAATCTTCTGCCACAGGCTACTCTACAAGCGATGACGTATATTTCTGAATCATGGGGTATTGTGGGAAAAGGGCCGTGTTATATAATTATAGAGAAGGAAGCGATCTTGGCTTTTTGCATGCTTTGTTTTCATTCGTGCGATTTCATATACATATCTAGACTAGAGTCAAGGTCTCTCGGCGTGAGGTTGCACATTTTGGTCCGGAAATTACAAGTAAGGATGAGAGAGGGTTCCCGTTTGATTTCCCCGATCCGCGAGTACACGTATTTTTTTTTATAAGAAACCACTTTATATAAGAAACTAGGGTCTGAAATACCAAAAATCTTAAGAAATCTTTAGGGCTAAACTCTCTTGAACCAAGAAACTTCCTAAATATGAAAAACAAGAAAAATGACACGGAACTTGAGAAAGGCATTTCTTTCATATTGACTTTTCCATTCTTTTATAGTGTTTTGTTCTTTAATTTCATTTTACCGTGCCAAAAATGAGCTAAAGATGAGAATGAAAGTTTGTCTGTTTCTCTGATGAAGTGTTCAAGATATTAAGAAACCCTAGCTTAAGAAACTTTCAGGGCTAAATCGGATCAAGTTTTAAGAAACTTTGAGACTAAGTTTCTTACAAAAAAATACGTGTATATCATATAGGTATGACAGTTTATGATCAGTTCTTCCAATACGCTGGCTATCGGTTTCGTTCCCAAGCTGTGCCTCTTCCTTTTCGTGAAATTTTTCCCCGAAGGAACGGAAAGGAATACACGCAATTTTTTTTTACAAGAACATGTACAACTTAATAAGAACAACGACTGACTCAAATTTTTAATTTTTGTTCTTAAAAGAACAAGCTCAGGCTGAGGCATGATTACCAGAGAGGTAAAGATTCACTGTAAAGACTGCTCAACAAACAATGAAGGAAGTTCGCCTCTAGATTCAGCCGTACAAACTACAATACATGTGTGGCGCAAGGCATTTCACTTTCCAACACCTTTTTTTTCTTCAATAAAAACCGCTTACAGAAATAAGAACAATTTAAGAACAAATTGAGGCTAAAGTCGCCTAAAAATTAAGAACGATGAGCCTGATTTTCTAGTTCTTATAAAAAAAGCGTGTAATATAAGGTATACCAGCTTTCTTCAGATCTTCTTCCGATACACTGGCTATCGGTTTCGTTCCCAAGCTGTGCCTGTTCCAGTTTTCGTGAAATATTTTTTCCCTGAGGGAACGCCGGGAAAGGAGTATTTTTGAAATGAGGTCAAAAACCGGCCGGGTTGAATAATTTTTTTAAAGAAATTGTTTTTTTAAATTTATTGGACGAGTTTAATTACAGTGATAAAACTTTTTTTAAAACCAAAAATAACAAAATGAAAAGTTACCCGAAAAATATGTTGAATTTGTATTTTCAATCTGAAATTATTTATATAACTGAAAGTGAAATACGTAATTTTTTGTCTATGAATCATTCATTGAATGACTTTTTGTTGCGTGCAAAAATAGAAATGGACGTCTTTCAAGCAAAAAGGTGTTTTTAGTTTTTACACTTTAGCGAGAAAAATAATGTTAATAAAACAGAGACTCTGAAACAAAGCTACTACGTGGGCTTTTTGGAGTCTACGTAAATCAGCTCAGTTTTAAATAACTTTTATGCTAAACTGAACCTTGTCCATGCCATTCATTTCTATGAATTTCATAACCGATAAGTCATAGCTCGCACGAAAGAATTAAGAATCTGATCCGTTTAAAATGTTTTCCTTCTGGTTTTAATCCGACAGAATGAATTAAATTTCTTTTAACCCCTCGACATTTCCGTTCGATCGGCCACGTTTTTCTAAACAAGCTACTGAGTGTTCTTGTACTAAAAAGGAAATGAAATTCAGGGCTTGCGTGGGATTTTCAGCAGTTTCTTTCTAAATAAATTGCTTTCACCTTTAACATCGTAGATTTCCTAAAATAGCCTGTGGGAAATCATTTTGATATCTTGACTGCATCTGTTTCATTGTTATGTAAAAAGCTGTGAACATGTAGGCAGGTCACCATGGAAACACCTTTCAAGCTTTTTGTTTTGACGTCATAATCCTGTCCACTTGAAAGTTTTGAAATTCAGCTTTCTTTTGAACCGGCTTTAAGCGTGCAGCTGATAAATTGTCGGTGTAGGCGAGCACGCCACAAGCAGAATAAATAGAAAAAGGCAGTAGAAAGTCTTAATAAAATTTTCCTAGCCGTCCAAAGTTTAGTAAATGAGGCAGGTATTTTGAAATCGTTTGATTTTAAACCTTTAAATTTCTAGATAACTTGTAACTGCTATGCATTTGCCGGTCAGTGGATTTTTGTGTACGTTAATTGAAATTTGAAATTTAATGAATGAATGATCTTTTTTCAGTCTCCGAGTCAGGTAGAATCTAAAAGACCCATTGAAACCCGTGCAATTTAATTGCACGGAATTTTGGCACGGCTGCTTCGTTTATGCGTACTTTTATTTTGGTTCGAAACGGTTAAAATTCGGCACTGCGGATCGAGTCTTTACATATCAAAATATATCCTTGCTAAAATTTACCTTTTTGGTACCCGTATACCATTTTTATCCGAGCCGTGCTAAAAAGGGATTAAGTCTTCGAAAATATTAGTTAATTGTCACGCAATAACTCTATCCAAATGTAGATTTTTCTTGTTTTATACAGAAAAAAGAGTTAAAAATGTCTGTGTTCGGTCAAAATACCTAAATACCTTAATTCTTGCTCTGGAATACTGCAAAATACATGTGTTATATAAAGAGGTAAGGTTCGTGAATTAAAATTTTCTGGAACCGCGAGAGTTGTCTGCCGCCGGGCCAGTCCTCAACTTTTGTCGACTGCTTAGCCGTTAGATCATTATTAAAAACACAGATATACTCTATACTTTTGTAAGAACATGAGTCTCAAAGTGGCAAAAACTTAAAAAACAATTTAAGAAAAAGCTAAGACTGATTCTCGCAATAAGTAGGAAAATTTTCAGGTAGAAACTTTGCTTAAACTCATAATTTATTTTAGCACTGACAGTAGTCATGAAAAGATGCACGATGTTTCACGTTGTGAAATTATGTCCCAAGTGTTGCATACATGAAGTTTCCACTCAAAATAATATGAACGATTTGAAGTCGTCGAAATTTAGGTTCAACGAACCTCCGTAAAATGTAAAATTTACTGGTTTTCTTTTATATAACAAAGCGTGAACTTTTTGGATCGATGGCCATCAGATACGCGTAATGAAAACTGAACCTGAGAGACGCGTGCAGCACGTTTTCATTCACGCGGGCCCACTGAAGCTCTTTAATAGGCAGTAAATACACGATAAAACAGTCACATGAAATTTAGTTGCGAAAACGTACTTTTGTTGAAAAAACGTGATCCTTAAACTCGTTTTTGAAACGAGGAAGTCTTCCTTCTATTTACTTTATTTGTAAAGGTCGTGTTATATTTTAGTTCTGTTATATTTTTAAAAACTTCCGCTCAAAGATGTTCAAAATTATTCAAATATATCCAAGTTTATTTATTTGCTACTGGCCAAAGTCCGTTGACGCACATGCATCTCATTTGCATTAAATAAATTCCCCTCATAAAGTCAAGTCTGTGGTCTTATATTTCGCGACAGAAAACTGACGCAACCATCTCATGCCCGCGTCACCTGACAACATTAGTGCTCAGGTCAATGCCAACGCGTGCATCAACCAATCAGAGGAAAGGTTATATCTTGGTCATCTTTACATCACCCAATGAATCACGCGCTTGTAATTGTTGACGTTACAACTAACTTTTCCATGGGAAATCCACATAATGGATATATTTATCGAACACAGCCGAGTGTATTCAGTCTTGGCGGCATCTCACGAGAGGTGGTAGAAGTGTCGAACTTTGTTTTGTAAAAAAAAGCTTTTTAGAGAAATATTCTTTATTTATTAGAAATGTCAGAAGGAGCAAGCTTTGATATTTTGGGACCACATTTTACAAACGTAAAAGTTGTAGGCACAGGCGGTAGTGGGACAGTTTTCTCCGCCGTTGACACCAAGAGCGATCAGTCGGTTGCTTTGAAAAGACTTTCACTTCAAAGCCGGACACACTGTCAAAGAGCGCTTAGAGAACTTAAGATTCAAACAGCGCTAGAACACGAAAATATAGTGAAGATACTCCGAATTGTAGATTCAGAGGGAAAGTCTTTAAATTCCTGTGCCGGCGCAGAATCGTTCAAAGACACTGACTTCGTTTATGCCGTCGAAGAACTGTTTGGCACGGACTTACATCATATTTTACAGCACAGCAACCGTTTAACAGAAGACTACGCAAGTTTATTTCTCTACCAGTTGTTACGTGGCCTTAAATTTACTCACTCTGCTAACATTCTACACCGAGACATAAAACCCAGCAACTTGCTTGTAGACACAGAAAATTTGCTTTTGAAAATTAGTGATTTCGGTCTCAGTAGAGTTCTCGATGGTAACTATAACCATCGAAGATATCTTACGGAATGTGCTTCAACGCTGTGGTACAAAGCACCAGAACTTTTATTTAATTCCAAAAGCTATGATAGCAAGGTAGATCTCTGGGGCGCTGGCTGTGTTTTAGCCGAAATGTTGCTGGGAATACCGCTCTTTGAGGGAAGACATGAAGTTGAACAAATGGAGCTGATTTGTGAAACAATAAATGTAACAGACGATGATTTAAGTCAAGTCAAAGAAGTTTTACCTGAAAAATTCCTAAAATCGAATTCAGGTGAGGCTGTTAAACCGTTGCGAAGGAAGTTTGAAGAAATTGGAATTTCAATCGAAGGTGAGTGACAACCGTCTTGTTGATGTAAACATGTATCAGAGAAATGAGATTTTCAATTAGCTCACGATTTTTCCGCATCATATTCAAATTTTACGTCTGTTTGAAATACAAAACAGGAGTAGTTTCTTCAATAAGTTTTATTCTTGTAGTTTTATTTTGTTTATTATTTTATTCGTAAAGTTTTGTTGCAAAATCGCGAGTGACCTTGAACGCGAGGTTGTAATTGAAGATTTGCATACGGCCTTCGTTGGTTTCAGTATGACGCGCATGAATATTTTATTCAGTTCTTCCCAGCGCGAATCGGAGTTGAGTATATATGATTCAAAGTTAATGTTATCGAATATTCGAGAAAAAGATATTAGGTTTACGTTTTTAACTTTTATTATCCAAATGTCGTTTATAGAAACCGTTTATGATTTTTTCTTATCTGTTTCTATATCATACCTTTAGAACCAAAAATAGAAAGCGTCGTATAGTATTTGTATAGAAATTTCAGTTTCTACGCTTAAAAAACAAAGTGAAAGCGTTTCTGTTTTATTTTTTTATCCAACATTCATCTCACCCCGGAAATATTTGGCAGGGGCGAAAGTATTCAGAAGTTTCAGTTTTTTGCTGTATTGAAAATATTTCCGTCGCTTTCCGCTCTTTGCGTTATTCCGTTTTGTTGCGTATGTCATTCATTTTTCCGGAACCATTATCTTAAGGACAAGATTTCAGTTTGAAATTATAGTAATATTCGGACGCCTAAGCATTCTTTTTATAGTAATTGTTATCCATAATTTAGCAGTTGTATCTTTTAAAGCACCACAAATACCTATAAATATATTTGTGGGGAACAGATAGCGCTTTTGTGGCAAACACACAACAAAAGAAATTTTTTAAAAGGGTTTTTTTTTAAATAATTTGTTGTGAGACAATTAAAATTAGTTTTATTTTTTTTATTTCTAATTCCGCAAGTGAAAGGTAATATAAAATTTGGTAAACACAAAATGAAGGCGGATTGTGCTGTGACTTTTACTATATGGGGAATAGTAGTCAAAAACAGTTGAAAAAATAATTAAAATGTATATTCAGATCAGTTGAGAAGCAAAATCATTAGTTTTGGTGCCAAGTGACATAATTTTGTAGTTTTTTTGCTGGCCTTCTGTGATTTTTTATTTTTATTTTATTTATTTATTTATTTTTACCAATTTTTAACCCATACTTAAAAAATCACTATATCTTATAACTGCTTGGATGTTAAATACATTTTTTTCTTTCCCACCAGCTTTGGATTTACTTGAGAAATTGCTAGCCTTCAGTCCCAGCAAGAGGTTGTCAGCAGAGGAGGCTCTTGCCCATCCATTTCTGCAGAAGTTTGCTTTACCCACAGATGAGCCTTTGTGCTTGACTCCCTTTCACATCGAAGATGAAGTTGACAATTTCTCAGAAAACATCCTGAAGGATATGGTTTTTGACGAAGTTATGTCTCTGGTATCGGTTGAAAGTTGTGAGTCAGAAGAAATTGTCATTGAAAAAGCAGAAGTTGCAGACAAGCCTGAGAAAGAAATCATGTCTTTAAAGGAAGCTATGATTACAGAGGACCCACCGATTTCACTGAGAGAGTTTCTAACAAAATCTACAGATGATGAGATTAGGAGAAACTCTATCAAGCTTGACAAAGAAATTTTGCAAACACTAGGTTTGCATTCCAACAGAGAGGCAATACAGACCTTTGCAGGAGCAATGAAGATTCAAAGATCACTAAATTCACCTCATAAAGAAAAACTCAAAGCTCCAGTTAATTCTAGAATTTCTCCTTCAGTTTTAGAAAACTTCTTAGGGAAAAACTTTAAGGAAAATTTTAATTTTACTTGCAAGAAGAATGCCTTGGCTGGCCAAGGACCATTTGGTATGTGCTATTTATGATGTGAGGTCAACGCAAGTTCGCAAAAACGTTTTGTATTTTTTTCCACTTGCTCAAATCAAAGCAAGAAAGGATTCAAGCATTCACACAGCTGCCCGTCTTGTTGTTTGATACCAGTAAAGTTAAAGCGTTTTTTGTCATCGTACTTTTAAAAATGATAGTTCTTGCAAACTTGCGTTGTTAGTTTTATACACATCTGGATTTAGCTTTTAATTATTAAATTAGCCCAAGGCAGTTTTTTTTTCATTCAGGTTCATTATTATTGTTTTTTCTTGGGGTAGGGTAGGGGGGGAAGTGTTGGGGCAGCTGAGATCAGATATATTACACTGATTTATATTTTGTAAAGGTTGTCTTAAGTGTTAATTTAATTTTAGTTGTCACAGGAATACAGGTGAAACAAAAGTTTTTTTTAGTTTTTTTTCATTAAAACAATATGATGAGGAATTTTAGTTATCTATTAATAAATACTTTTTTACTGTTTTTTATTGCATTTCAAGTGTTACAAGGGGAGAATGATATTAATTGCGAAACAAGGTTCATTGCATATATTGGATTAAGAATTCTTGTTTGGTTTGGTTATTCTTAGCGTCTTATTTTTTTGTTTTTTAAATTTAAACAGTAAATAGGATTTTGAAATTTAATGCATTGGAGAACTATATTGATTATTGTAGTGCTTATAATATGGAGGAGGGAACTTTTAGGAGTGGAGTGAATTTATTGCATATTGCTATAAACGAGAAATTCCAATCTGTGCTGCATGTTTACAACAAACCATAGTATTTAGCAAAAGCTGTATTAATGCGAAGCGGTTTTTAAGATAGCAAGTTCAATTTTTTCAAAACAATATTGAAATATTCATTGAGTGTTTCACTTTTGATGATCATCCTGACAAAATTATTGAATATTTGCCAAATAATAATATTTAAAGATTAATGGCTGACAATTTCGTGTACATATAATAAATAATATTTATTACACAAGCTTTACAGGACATAGTGCTGGCATGAAATAAAAGAAGAGTTATTTAATAATGTTGTCATAATGTGTGTCACTAGTATTTGGACGGGAGGTGTTTGGAAGTTATTAATCAAGGATGTATACAATCTGAGTGATTTTTTTCCACTCTGAAAATGTTCTGGATTTGGAGAGACTTACCAGAAGAAGATAGAAATCAGTGGACATCAAAGAATGCTAAAAACTCGGCATATTGCCCTCAAGTCAAAATTCCTAAAATTCCTGAAATATTTTACCGCTGAATTCAGTATAGGTATGCTATTGTTTTCACGTGAACACTCCGTGTATCAAAACTTCCTGATACACATAAAGAAACTGATGCGGAAACTGGTGATAAACAAACAAATTGAGAAAGAAGAATGGTTTGTATTGGCCAGAAGTTAAGATTTTTTGTAGTTTTTGATTGTCTGCTGAAAGACAAAGCGAGAAGCTGAATTTTATCGGATGTTATCGCACTAGTGCGTCATGTATTTTAATTAGAGGTGATGTGGAAGTTGTTCACCAACTTCCAAAAACTTTTGACCAGATTTGATTTTGATCGGCGGCTGCCCAAAACAAATAAAGTCTAAATGGTAGTCGTGAATTGAAAAAAAACAAAGTTTTTTGCCGTCAAGTTCTGTAAAGAATAGGACTCGAAAGGTGACTGCACTGATAAATGAAAGTGTTTCTGCATCTAAATATCACGTGCACACACATTCTCAACGCACATGGCCACAGCTGGTCGTTATCTTCTATTGTATTACTTTGTGCGTAGTTTTTTTAAAGTGAAAGGCACCGCTGGGCAGGCGAGAGAAGATAGCGCGCGTGACGTTAACTGCTTTTGTGTTAAATGTGTTGAAAGATGTTTGCTACAGCTGTGCAACTAATTAGTTTTTAACATTTTCTGGAAATTGAAGACTTTTATTCATGCTTGCCGTTCTCCTGCACATCAAATGCAACACTAAAAACTGCCGCGTCTTTGTTAAAATAAATAAAACTTAGCATAAATTAAGTCACCCCGATTCCCTTTGGGAAAAGAATTAGTTCATAAGGTTATACTTGTTTATTAAGTTCCAGATTGGTCACTGCGATGAATAGTGCCTCGACAATGCGTCTTTTAATGAACGAATGAAAAGTTCTTAAAGGCTTCTAAGAGAAAAAATGAGTTGGATTTGTTTCAAACAATCTCTTCTCTGTTGTTTATGCGGTGGTAGCCGTTGTACGGATTTGACACGCATCGCTGCCAGCCTGCCTGAAGGTTTGCACGTTTCACAACTCACAAAGTTTGGAAAACATGGTCTCATATTATCTCGCTTTGGCCAAAGACCAAACCCGATTATACTAAAGGGCTTTGAGAAATGGAAAAGATAAGAAAATGTATTTTTATACTTTGTAAACACCATTTGCTTGAGCTGCCTTATCTTATAAATTCAAATCTAGAGAATGTGACAATCACGTGAGCTGGTGGGACCTTTGGGTCAAAGCTTTGCAAAAAATTGCATGGCACATAGTGATATACATTTCATCCCGTGCACATTCACGCGACTAATATGTAAATACAAATCCACAAAGGCTGGTTTCCATAGAGAGGGTTTTCACCCAAGGAAAAACCTCTTTTTAAGCAGGCGGTTATTAAGTCCTGACAAACAAACCAGCTATCGAAAAATCGGGTGGCTGCTAACGCAGTATACACGGTTTTTTCAGTTGTAAGAACAACTCAACGAGGCTCAAATTTACCAAGATTTAACAACAATTTAAGAACAAGGTCAGGCTGAGACTTGATAACTAGGAAAGTTTTTGTGGTAGAAAATTGACTAAAATTTAGCGATACGGCATAAAACATAAAACATAAAAAGATTCGGCTGTTAAGTCTGCTCCACAAACAATATTGAAGGTAGTTCGCCTCTAAATTTTGCCGTACAATACATGTGTGGCGCAAGGCGTTTCATTTCCCAATACCTTGTTTTATTTTGTATTTTTTTTCAACAGAAACTGCTCATAGAAATAAGAACAAATTAAGAACAAATTGAGGCTGAAATTGCCAAAAAATTAAGAACAATGAGACTTGGCATAATTTACTGGTTCTTATAAAAAAGCGTGTATGTTCAACTACCAGATTATTTTAAAATTTAACAATAAATTCGCTTACGTCTCTGTCTGAGTCATGTGGAAGAAGAAATTTCTATTGTTAGTATAGCTGCACTGTGCTATTTGCCTAAAAGTAAACTATATTTTTCTGAAAGAGAACTAAAAAGTTTGTAACTTGACCAAGTTTTAGCCAGATAAAGTATTTTCTGACCGAAATATTAGCAATTCAATGCGCTCGGTGCTTGCCGATTGGTACTCACACCTTTGTTGTAGTACAACAACATGGCGGCAGATTATAAGGTTTCGCAAAAACCAACAACTGCCAAGATTATTGACGAAAATGTCAATGATTCCATACATATTCACTTATTTTTCCTTTTTTTCCAACAGAAGGTGGAAAAAGTGAAATGTAGCACTACTTTAACTTTTTTTTAACTCTTCAAGTTACGTGACTGGAAATAGGTATCTCGAATCGCTTCAGTAATATCTCAGGAATACGTGATCATGAATGAAAGCAATAATTTTTTAGGTGAACTTTAAAGGATATCAAAACACACCTATTGACTGCGCGGAGTCCCAACAATTTTGAAGTTAGCATTTTAATGACCTCAAGAAAACCAGCTTTAATCGTGGAGTCCACAAAGAAACAAGAAAGCTTACAAGTGAATTTTATATGTAGCTTGGTTAAACTAAAAGGTACTGCGCGACAAGCAAGAGAAGACAACGTGACGTTAACAGCTTTTGTAATCGAAGGTGTTAATAGATGTTCGCTACAGTAGTGCAGCTAATTAGTTTTGAACATTTTTGCTGCCCCGGCCCGAGACGTGATTGCTTCTGGCTGGAGGTTGAAGATTGAAAGTTCGTCATGCATGCCATGCTCCATCACATGCATCATATGAAACACTATTTAATACGCTGGTAATATGCACAATATTTGGTAAATCTGTCTGTACGTAATATTAGCTTGAAAGTATGCTCAGTTTAATAGAAATGACGGAGCGTTTTAAACCGGAGGAGGGAGTGTTTTAGACAATCCTATATCAGTATATGGGCTATACTTCTCAAAATAAATACAATCCCGCATGCCCCAGCCGTAGTGTAATTTGACACGCATGACTGCCAGCGTGCCTGAAGATTTGCACGTTTCATAACTCACAAGATTTGGAAAACATCGGATCATAATGATATTATCTCGCTTTGGCCACACACCAATCCATTATGTTCAAGGGTGTAGAGAAAAGGAAAAGATAAGAAAATCTATTTTAATACTTTCTAAAAACCATTTACCAGAGCTTCCTTGTTTTGGAAATTCAAATTTAGAGAATGTGACAATCACGTGAGCTGAGACCTTTTGGGTCAAAGCTTTTCAAGCTTTTAAAAATATTACCATATACATTTTCACGTGCACATTCACGAGACTAATATGTAAATACAAATCTACAAAGCGATAAAGTTTTATTTCTAAAACGACAACAAGAAAACTTAACACCTTAAAGGCCCGTTCTAACGCATTAACAATAAACATTATCCAATATTGCTGGACACAACATGTTTGACCCGTTTGAATGTTTGAACAGCACGATCAAACATGTTGGACGGTGGCCTGGTTCACACTTTCGACATAACGACACAAGCACAACGACATTAGAAGGCCATTATGCCGTTATGTTTGAAGTGTGAATGTATAATGTTGAGATAACGACATAATAGCAACATAACGACATGGACATAACGGCATAAAGAAAAAACTGATCGTTTCTTTATGTCGTTACATGACGTTATGTTTCGACTGTGGAAGGGAAAAAACAAATGTGAACAACCTTTGGCATAATGACATAACAAAGAACCAATCAGAGCGTCTAATAGTTTTCTGTACTTTTTTGAACATTAATTGATTAAAATCTCAATCCAAGAAAATGAGTTGACCATTGGCGTCCATTATAACCTACGGACTCGCACAGTTATCTTTCCGATTTATCTTTACACCCTGCTCGTGTTAAAAGCTCAATTCCCTACTCTCAGTTTCTCAGACTTCGCAGACTATGTAGAGACAATAGGCCTTTTGCAGCTAGAGGTCACATGGTAAGACTCCACTAGGAAATGTAAAACAAAGAAAAATCACATTTTTCCAGTTAATTGTGTTTTGTCTTATAGTCGTGCACACTGGTATCACGTATTTTGTAAAATGTGACCTCCAGCAAAAATCCTATCTAGATTTTCAGTCTAAGTGCTCTGAAATGTTCGAGTTTTTTTCTGAACGTGGTTATCCAGGTCACGTACTAATCAACCGATTACTAAATCGAGTCCAAAATGTCAGCAGGGAGATGGCTCTTACGCCAATTGATTCAAACAGACAAGAAGAATCTCGTTCACTCTCACTTATCACCCTAACAATTCGATAGCGGCCCGGCAAAAACATCATGTCATACTCAGAAATTTCAAAATTATGCAGTCTGATCCGGAAACAGCAAGTATCGATTCCTTTTTTCGGAAATTCAAATCTATAGAGAATGTGACAATCACGTGAGTTGAGAACCCGAGGCCAAAGCTTGGCACATACACTTTCACGTGCACATTCACAAGACTAAAATGCAAATACAAATCTTTCAAGTCAAGTTTCTATATATAATTTTCTGCCAGTTTCTCCATTGTACAATCAGTTTTTGCAAATTGAAAAAGTGTACAATAAATCAAATTAGTACTGGTACAAACACCGGTACAAATACTAAAGTAAATGTATGTGTGGAGCCGGTAATTTGAATGTAAAAACAAACGGGGAAGTTTTGCACTGTTTACGCAAGCATTTAGTAGTACCAGGTTCACTGGTGGATCGTAAAGCACTTAAAAAAGAAGATTTTGTACATTTTTATCACGTTTAAATGAAGCTTGTGCCTTTTAAAGCTGCCCCAGCACAGTCTGGCCATGTGCTCCACCGGCAACGCACCAGTGATATGTTTCAGTCATACCACAGCACTGTCGGCGGCGGTTTTTTTGCCGGCACTTACCGTTATATAATCAGGTGATTGATGTTTTGAACGTTTACCAGTCACGCGGTATTTTAATCTCCCGGGACGTTCTTTTGGTAACATGCAAATTAGCGACATTACTCCTAATGAGTCGCGCAAAAGAAAGGAACAAAAAACGTATCGTTACGTTGGCTCCTAATGGCATTAATAAACAGTTTTCATTCAACTTATCATGATTAGCTTTCACTTTTAACTTATTACCCTGCTTTGACAAATGGCCTTTAATTTTTCCGGTTTCAGGAAAGACGCTCCTTTTTGAAGCGGATGGCGGTTAAGACATCAGGGTGTGACGGGAAAATATCGTTTTTCATTCACAATTTGTGGTTGTGATCAATTTTTCTGAGCGGAATTTACTAATTCATTGGTTCTTGAACTGTGTTTAAAAACATTGTCTGTTTGTTCTTTGGCCTGTCTCGGGAATGATCTACTTACATTTAATGATAGCTAGTGATAGTTCGTAAACTGAAGGCCTAAAATCGACCCGGTACCAGTAGTTTTTGCAAATATGGCGGCGGTTGCGGTTTGCAACGACAAATAACGGCGGTTCACGGTAGGAAGCGAAAAAACGCCGCGGTTTTCAGAATTCTCGGCCCTCTATAACTCTCTTATCAAACTGCATATCTGTATACATTTGCTACCTATATAAACCCTTTATTGTTTACTCTTATAGCTTTTTCAGATGCTCTGACGAAGGCCTAGCGCTCGAAACGTCAGCTTCTCTACATTCTCACGGCAAAGATAATTTATGAAAACCAACAACGCGTGTAACAACACAAAACAATTGCTTTCTACAATGATGACAACAGGGCAAACTAATTACTTGGCAGCCTGTTTCTGTTTTTGCCTTCGCGAAGCGAGTCACGCGATATGTTCTGCTATTATATAAGAGGGTAATTACATAAGACCGGGACGAACTAAACCCGGGACAAGTTTTAGGGCCTGTTTACATGCTCTAGGTTGAACCTCCTAACCGATTCAACCCAGCACTGTCTGGACAAGGGGTTTGACTTTGTATTTGGTTTACATGAAAAACTGGTAGCGCGGTAAAGCCAGGTGCTGGGTTAGGGTTAGTTTTTTACACTTCACTTTGACTATAAAATATGTATTTAATTTGTTTGTTTGTGAGGAACTGTTCAGAAGATTGTCAT
>JAOCNB020393531.1:0-15367 GCA_026546465.2 Palythoa caribaeorum
CTTCTGCTGGGGGCTAACCTGCGATGGATTAGTGTCCCATCCAGGGGGAGTCAATGACTCTCATCCGCTTAACACTAAAGAAACTGGGGATAAGCACCGGCTCCATGGGCCACTTAGGCTCGTAAAGGGATTTAGCTATATGAACATAACTGTCTATGGCTCGTGCTAGATAAAAACTGTTGTGATGACGTTACATGTTGCTTCAGTATATTTAACACTGAAAAACACCTTGTTATTCAAAGTTATTGACGGAATACGTTATATTCCGTTTCGGATTACATGCAGGTAACGGATTTTTAACATCGTGCTACAATTCACTTAACAACAGTTGCAATCGCCAGTCACAAAACCTGAGCAAACGGTCTATGTCTTAGTGCTTTAGCTTGAGATACTTACAGAATTCAGAAAGTGTATAAACAAGATAGTATATCACGCTACAATTTCAAAGTTATAAGAATCGCCAACGGCGTGGCTTTCTGACACAAAACTCCTGAATGACTTCATCTATATCGATGGTGAAGTAACGGATTTTCCTCTGTAAGCAAGCAAACAACAAGATCAGAAAGCCTTTCTGCTCGCATCAGATAGACTGCATATAGTTGTTGACCTTTCGTATAGTACTAAATGTATGCTTAGGCGTTGCTACTGACACGGGCATCGTGAGCAGGATTGTGAGGAAGTCCGTCACATTGGGATACAGGTCTTTGTTGGTGCAGCAAAGCGTGTCCTTCAATGTGGTCGGTTTATCTTCATCCTTAACGTGCGCCCACTTTACTTTCCATCGCACCATCAAATACTGCTCTCTCCGTCAAGTCCAGCAGAATTATTTCGAGAGACCACTTTATCTGTCCTGTATACCTTCATTTTTCGAAATGAAAGAAATTGGATAAAGAAAAGTGCTGGGGTTTCAGAAAAACTGGTAAGCCCTGGCTTACAGGTAGCTACGCGCCTGGCAACAAAGTGGCCGTCTATATAATATGTATTTTCTTATTAAATATCCATTGCGTAAAATTTTGAGGTAAAACCTGAAAAAGAAGACGTACAGATGGCGAAGTATTTTACATTTTTTCGGCAACTTTGTTATAATGGGCTTCAGGTTATAATTGGAAAGCCCGATATAACGATAAAAACTGCTGCCTTCCCCTGGCGACTTTCCTAAATCGAGGTTGCATCCTGCCTCTCATGTAAGCAGGCCCTAAAAGGGTTTTTCTCCAGGTACTACGGTTTTTCTCCGGGTACTCCGGTTAATCTCCGGGTACTACGGTTTCGGGTACTACGCTTTTCTCCGGGTACTCCTTTTTTTTCTCCGGGTTGTCCTTTTTTCTCAGGGTACTACGGTTTTTCTCCGGGTACTACGGTTTTTCTCCAGATACTCCATATTTCCTTCATCTACAAACTGGACTTTAACCGCGGTGCCCAAATTTGCATGAGCCGTCGGAGCGGTCAAACATCAGCTCCTGGCAAGGAAAAACGCGGGCAACCACTTCCTTTGCGAATGAAGTTCAATAAAGTTTTTATCCATTCTTTTCCTGAGTCTCATATTCAATATATTTCATAGGCCATTTCCGAATAGACCTAATCCGTTGGCCTCAATGGTTTCCCAATACAGTCCTCTTGGGAAATAAGGTTTTTTGTTCAAGCTGAACATTCTTACGTGTCTTTCAGTCTCATTACCGCATTTGAAACAAGAACCTTATTTCCCAAGAGAACTGTGTCGGGAAAACATTGAAGCCAGGGGATTAGGGCCATTCGGCAATGGCCCAATAAAATATATTGAATAAAAGTCTCATGAAAAAAGTAGATCTGTTACACACCACAACCGGCAAATACAAACATCAAGTCCAACCAAGTGCTCAAAAATACAGCAGATATTGGTACGAAAAGTGAGCACACAATCTTGACTTGAAGGTTCTGTTTGTGAGCAGGGTAATTCAGAAACGTTAATCCTAATTGCCTTTTATTTTGAAAGTAATAGGTTACTATGCTCATTCTATGTAAATAAAAAATGTTGTCATTTATAAATAACTTTGATTGTACCAGCGCGTTAATTGGTCGAAAAATCATTTAATATTAATACTGTTCTATGTAGTTCAAGTTCAAGTTCAAATTTCTAAGAAAACTAATTCGCAATTTAAATAACAAACACCACACAAAACAGCAGCTAGCAATCGCTAGTCTCGGCGGGCAATGTGAATATATTCTTGTGCTTCTTATTCTAAGGAAAACATATTTTACTTTCACATACATGTTTCGACAAAGCCGCTCCCATCATCAGTGCGGTGCAACTGAAAAAGATGATCAAACTTTAAATATAAACTTAAATAGAAATTACAAAGATGGTTAAAATACTGGATTAATATAGGTAATCGAATAGGGCCGAACTCGAGTCCAAGTTGGGGAAAAAATCACGCGTCGCTTGGCCAAATCAGTCGAAGTTAATTGCCCGAGCCTTAAGGCGAATGACAAATGAAACGAGAAACGATCCCGAGGAGTTCTTGTCTACTTTGCTTTTTAAAGAAGTCAAAGTATTTAAAAGTTTTGTTTTTCTTCAACCGAACTCTAAGAACTGAACCTTGTAAACGAGGCGTTTTTCTTTGTCTTCAGCAGTTCACCAACAGCTTTTCATATTGGCATTGACCTCAGTGAGATTTGCTCACGCGATCGATCACGAAGCCCAGTTGCTATGGGAATTTTGTAATTGCACATGTGAAATTTCAAATTGGAGGGCAATTACAGATAAAATTGAGGTCCAAATTCATAGTGTAATTTGTCCCCTTTGTTATTACAATGAAACGAAATACTTGAATATGTTTGCATATTACTCGAATAATTAAAAAGAATGGGATATTGCACAGTACTGTTTTACCAAAGACATCATACATCAAAGTTAAAATTAACTTGAAGTAGTACAATAAGCCGACTGAAATACTAACACATTCTGAGAGGAATGATAAGAGATATAAAAGGTATAAAATACACATGTGATTTTTAATAAGAAAAATGGCCAATGATCCTCATTGAAACTGGCCAAAATTTAAGAAGACATTAAAACAAGCTCATGTTGACTAGCTGAACCTCGATTAATAGGAATTGTTTTATAAGAAACTTAACTAAAACTCGCAATTTTAGTCAACTTAGCAATATAGCATAAAACAAAAAAAAAAACTGTAATCTGAGCACTAAATCTATTCAACTTCAACAGACAACGAAGGTAGTTCGCCTTTTTGTAAAAAAACATTTAACGGTACAGCATACGTGTGGTGCGAGACTCGTTTTCCACTATACCTTAGTTCTAGTTTGTTTTTTCTGCAATAAAAACAGCTCACTGATAAGAAAAAAAAAACAATTATGGAGCGACTTCGCATGGCATCATCAGAATAAATTCAAGCAATAGCACCTATCATATAAGACCCTGACGTATCCGGATATTTTTGAAAACGGAGATTTTTTTTCTCCGTTTTCAAAACAATACGCGTCCACACGTAGTGTTTTCAAATCGTATTCGCCCGTCCACACGAATACGCTTAAGCCAGGTAAATACGCTAGCTCTCTCTATACAGCATGCGCTGTAACCAACAGAACATAGCGCGGGAAGGACTGAATCTTAAGTATGACGTCATCGTATTCGAAAACCTCCGTTTCGCCCGTCCACACGAATTCATACGATAAATCTCCGTTTAACAAAAATCTTCTTCTCGGGAGAGCGTTTTCAAAAACCTCTGTTTCAGTGATCGAAAACGCCGTATACGTTTGGACAGAAGGCTAAAACGGAGGAAAAAATCTCTGTTTTCGAAAATATCCGGATACGTGTGGACGAGGCCTAAATCGAAAAAGCTAACAAAAGAGAAGAGAATACATTAGAATAATATTAAGGTTGCAAAACTAAAAAAGAAAATAGAAAATTAAATACATTTATTATAATGAAATCGGAGGATTATAGTGATAATTTCAGTTAGATTGACGTAAAAGTTGTTGATTAAGTGAGGGCTTTTCCTAAAGGATGTGGAAAGCCTCTTAATTTTAAGTTGAAAGACACGATGTTTTGAGATCTGATCTAGAATAGAAAAACAGTCCGGCGTACATTTCTGACGTGACATGTGACATGTGTACAAACACTTAATGTCATCTGACGTTTATCGTCAGAGGATGTGTTTAATAAAGTCATCATCATCATTATCATCATCATCATCATCATCATTATAATCATCATCATCATTATAATCATCATCATCATTATAATCATCATCGTCATCATCATCATTATAATCATCATCAGAAGTAGAAAAGTAGAAGTAGTATAATAGTAGCAGTAGCAGAATTTGTAGAAATAGTATAGTACTAATAGCAGCAGCAGCAGTAGTAGCAGTTACTGTAGTAGCTGTAGTAATAGTAATAGTAATAGTAGTAGTCGTAGTAGTGCATGTAGTGCTGTTGCTGCTCCTATTATTACTGCTATTACTATAACAAAAACTACTACTACTACCACCAATACTACGACGAAACACCAGCTTTCTTTAACCATCAACAGGACGAAAATTAATTCACAACCTTTTGTCGATTTCGGAAAACGTGTTTCATACTCACTGCTCACCGACGCATTCAGAGTATAGTTGTCGCAGTCGTCTAGGATTTTTCAAACGACTCGTACGACTAGATGTCATAAAAAAATCAGTCGTTTCGGCTTTCTTTCTACCTTATTACAATTTGTTTACAAAACAAAGCAAAAACATCAATTTATTATCTAGTGATAGACAATTAGATCACGGAGGAACTGTCAAGTCTTCTTTGAACCTGAATAGATTATAGGCACTTTAACAAATACAACACGATGACACTTTCCGGTCGAGCCGAACAACAAGCCTGTTGAGTTGCTTTCCTAGTGGAGCGTTAACACTTCGATTGAGCAGGTTAGGCCATTTTCAAGATAGTTTTTTTTTTTAATTCCCCACCGAATATCTGGCACGTGTTTTCGGTTTTTGTGTCTTTTGCAGCGTGACTTTTTTTTCGTGCTTTTGCGGTCTTGGATAATTTATTCTGTAGTTTTGCGCCGGGTTGGAAATGAGCCCAAAGTCACCTCTATTCTATTTTTGCCGGAGGAAACACCTAACGAAATTCTAGAAAGGTGACAAGCAAGAACCACAAGTGGCCATATTTATCCAGAAAGATGAATAATTCGTCTCAGACAAATTATTCCGCTGAGACGCCGGAATTATTCGTCTAGACAAATACGGAGACGAACTTAAAAATCGCAAACTGACCCACTTTAGTTCGTCTGTTTAGTGTGTCGAAAAGACTCACTAAACAGACAAATTATTCGTCTAAAACGAAGAGCTTGTAGCGTAAATACGAGACGCACTAAAGAGGCGAACTGAAGTCGGTCTGTTAACTGCGCCTCTTTAGCTCTCTCCGCATTTACCTAGACAAATAATTTAAATAATTCGTTTCAGTCGAGTAAATCGCCTTCCTAATTCTAAACAAATACGGCCAGTTACCAATTGATGCGTCCCGTTTTTGTCCAGACCAATCGGATAGTTCGTCTCAGACGAAAAATTCCTCTTTCTGGATAAATACTGCCAGTTTATCAGTTTTTAAAACATTCAAGGTAATGACAATCATTGATAGGGTTTTCATTAACGGAAAAACCTGCGTATTTGATTAATAAGGTTTTTGAAGTACACTTCGTTAAAAAAGTCGCGATACAATACAAAGTTACAACGTTTCGACCGTTAAAGATGTCATTGTCAAGTAAAGAGATTTAAAAAAACATAGCTAAATACCTAAGAGAAACTTGAAAAAATTTGAATAAATCATATAAAAGGCTAAAAATTTACATGTGAAAAAAATATACCTTTTGTATTTGCATAAAACAATAAATGTACAAAGAAAAGATTAGGCTGTTTACAATTATGGGATATTACGTAACCTTGCCTAAAAACATTAAAACACATATAAAATAAAATCTAAAAAATCAATACAAGTATTTGAAGCAGCTAGATGAAAAATTTTGCACCGACGAAGTCACATTGTTTCTTCAATTTAGGTTTAAGGCCCTGTCCACACGTATCCGGATATTTTTGAAAACGGAGATTTTTTCCTCCGTTTTCAAAAAACTACGCGTCCACACGTAGCGTTTTCAAATGTATTCGCCCGTCCACACAATACGCTAAAGCAAGGTAGATACGCTAGCTCTCTCTATAGGGCATGCGCTGTAACCAATAGAGCATGCGCGGGAAGGACTGGATCTTACGTATGGCGTCATCGTATTCCAAAACCTCCGTTTTGCCCGTCCACACGAATACGATAAATCTCCGTTTTCAAAAATCTCCACTCTGGAGAGCGTATTCGAAAACCTCCGTTTTCAGTGATCGAAAACGCCGTATACGTTTCGACGGAAGGCTAAAACGGAGCGGAAAAAAATCTCCGTTTTCGAAAATATCCGGACACGTGTGGACGGGGCCTAAGATGTCGAATGGGAAACCTATTACTTTAAAACAATTCTCTATTCTGTTTGAACCGCTTATGTGACATCTTCTTAACTTATTAAGGGTATGTCTACATGAGCGAGGTTGAACCTCCAGCTCGATTCAATCTAGAAATCGGATGTACCGGTCGCCATACCAAGTCTTGTTGCTGTTTACATGCAGGGATTCAAATCTGCCCCAGGCAGGAGGTTCAACCCAGAAGCCGGTTCAACCTAGCTGAGTGGGAGGTTGAGCCGGGCACTAGGTACAAGTTTTATCTGTAAACACGATTTGGGGTTTGAACCGGTTTGACGTGAAAATAACGGAAAAAAGTTTCAAGCAAAGTTTACTCGTAAATTCCCTCGAGGAAGTAACAAATGAAAAAACCAAACTCCCTGCTGCTGGAAGGGAAACAGCAGTAGCCAATAAGGCGAGAATGTCCAAATAATGTTTCTGTTTTTATTGTACGCCGTCTTGACCATCAACTTCGACAAAATCCATCACCTGACTTTATCGCGCTATGAGTTTTGCATGTAAACCAAAAACAAAGATAAATCCCTTGTCTAGACTGTGTAAGGTTAAATCGGTTAGGAGGATGAACCTGGCGCAAGTAAACAAGCCCTAAAAAAGGAAAGATATGAAAGATAAATGTAAATAAAATAAAACACAAGGGCTCGCAAAGATACCATTTTATCTTTGAGTGTTAAACAGCTCTCCAACCGGTAGTCGGTGAGTACAATTAACCAGTGAGAAATGTTTCAACGCGAGAAGATGAAATTCTACAACTCTATGCAATGCTTTAATTATGCAATTAACGATCACTTTAAATGTACAAATGTTAAAGCTGTTACAGCCTTTATGTGAACCAAGACGTTTTGCCGAGCGAGACGCATGTTAAATGACTCATCGTTCTATAAACTTTTTGGCGAATTCAACCTGAATTTGTTCTTAAATTGTTGTTTTTGTTTTTTTTGTGAGGGGTTTTTATTGAAGAAAAACGATTTAAGAACGAGGTAAAAGAAAATAACACGACTCGCACCACACATGTATTGTACGGCTGAATTTATAATTATAGGCGAAGTTGTACCATTGTTTGCTGAACAGTTTTAGGGTCAGATTACAGTGAATGGATACATTTATCTAGAACGGACGAATTATTTGTCTGACTTTGAGATGAACTGATCCTGGCCTAGATAAAAACGGGACGCAAATAGCCGTATTTGTCTACTAAAAATATAAAGCATATTTACTCAGCTGAGACGAATTATTCGTCAAGGTGAATACTAAAGATCGAAGTTAACAGACCGACTTTAGTTTGTCTGTTGAGTGCATCTCATATTATTCGTCTGTTCAGTGCATCTCATATTATTCGTCTGTTCAGTGCGTTTCATATTATTCGTCTGTTCAGTGCATCTCATATTATTCGTCTATTCAGTGCGTCTCATATTATTCGTCTCTTCAGTGCGTCTCATATTATTCGTCTATTCAGTGCGTCTCATATTATTCGTCTGTTCAGTGCATCTCATATTATTCGTCTATTCAGTGCGTCTCATATTATTCGTCTGTTCAGTGCGTCTCATATTATTCGTCTATTTAGTGCGTCTCATATTATTCGTCTGCTCAGTGCGTCTTATATTATTCGTCTGTTCAGTGCGTCTCATATAATTCGTCTACTTAGTGCGTCTCATATTATTCGTCTGCTCAGTGCGTCTCATATTATTCGTCTGTTCAGTGCGTCTCATATTATTCGTCTGTTCAGTGCGTCTCATATTATTCGTCTGTTCAGTGTGTCTCATATTATTCGTCTGTTCAGTGCGTCTCATATTATTCGTCTGCTCAGTGCGTCTCATATTATTCGTCTGTTCAGTGCGTCTCATATCATTCGTCTATTCAGTGCGTCTCATATTATTCGTCTCTTCAGTGCGTCTCATATTATTCGTCTCTTCAGTGCGTCTCATATTATTCGTCTGTTTAGAGCGCACTAAACAGACGAACTAAAGTGGGTTTGTTAACTGGACATTTAGTTCGTCTCCGTATTTATCTGGACGACTGAATAACTCGTCTGAGACTAATAATTCGTCTTTGTGGATAAATAGGTACGACCAAATTTTTTTATAATGGTCGGCTAACCTCAATTTCTTTGCCTCGCTAAGGTTTTTAACTCAATGCCATTTTACGAGTTTCCGTCAATTTTCTACCAAAAAAACTTTCCTAGTTATCGAGCCTCAGCCTGAGCTTGTTCTTAAATTGTTCCTAAAATTTGGGCGATTTGTGCCTCGCTGTAATTATAAATTTGTTCTTGTAAAAAAAGTGTATACGGAAACATGCATGTAAGATGTCAACTTTTTGTACTGGAAAATGTAGGTATCTTATATTAATATTTTATACAAGTGGACCATTCTTTACATTTTTGCTTCATTCGCCTACGTGCTTTTCTTTCTAACTTAGATACAAATTGAGAGGTACTAAGTATTAAAATAGTACTAAGTATTAAAATAGTTTTTCAAAATTTTAACCTCTTCTGATGAAATGAGACCGATAGATAAGACTAAATGATAAACAAAAGGATGTTTGAAGAAAAACAATTGAGCAAAAAGTTTCAGTCACAAAAAAAAATCGCGCACAAATATTGAGAAAAAAAATCCTGCAAACTGAAAATTCCCCATCCCTTCTCACTTTTCAATGGTCCGTCTTTAACTGCTGTTGGTACCAGAGAATGGAAAACTAATGTAAGTGTGCGCATCCGTCAACCTTATTGTTCAAAATGGATACCAAGAAAACAAATTGAATGTGCAAAGGTCGAACATTCGACGACCGTGGCAAAAAGAACAGGCAAAAAAACCGATGCAAACAAAGTGAAAACGCAAATCTTTTCGACGTTCATATTTGTAAGAAAGATGGTTTTTGTTACATATTTCTTCTTCGCAGACGAGGAACTGAATAGTTGACGACAATAATTAGTTGTCAACAACCGTCTCACGGGCGGGAAAACTACAGTTGTCAACGACAAAAGACACGCGACAAAAAAAAAACTGTTCACTTTGTTGTCGATAATTAAAGAATTTTTCTTTTTATTATAGATGACTCGGTACAAACTGAAACAAGGATAATCAATAAATATTAGTTATAGATTATTTATCGATTACTTTTTAAACATTAATTATCGATAACGTTTTCCCTCGTCTGTGGGGAGTCCAACTTTCGCCATATCTAAAAATTTATAATATATTTAATTTGCGTGTGTTTTAACATGAAAAACCAGTTGTATTCAGTTTGCACCTCGACAAATGAACAGAAACATTTTTAAGACTTTCTTCATCGACAGTTAAATTACTGAAATAACAAATTATACATTATCAAGTTTATATGATGGATTTTAAGGTATTAGTTTAGCTTTGTTTGCCAGGATATTGCATTGAGCGGGTGTTGAAAAGTTTTTCAACACGAGAAGATGAAATTCATATCTTGAAATGCCTGTTTCATGTTCTGTTTAATAAAATCGCCGCCTGGTTAGTCTAGTTGGTAAGGTGCCAGTCTACTGTGCGGGAGGTCGGGGTTCGAGTCCCTCATTCGGGGTCTTAAAACAACTGAGGAGAAGGTGATTCCTTTAACGTCTTCAAACAGTTAGACTATCGCGTCTTCTTGTAAAAAACCGAAAGTCTAGTTTTTCCACCTTAAAAAGAACTCACACACAGTTATCGCAACGACTGGGATAATGATCCCGCTGTTGCGCTCTGTCTGTTTCTACCGAAGGTATCATTAACCGCTGATTAGCGGACTCACGGCAAAAAGGCAAAATCCTCAACTGTTAACACCTTGAATGCCTGTAAAGCCTTGGATGCCTGTAAAGCGGATTTAAACATATCTACATGAAAATTACACAATATTTTTTTCGAGCGACATTTTATAGCTTCGTTCTGTGGCTACACTGATTAGGGTATGTTTTCTGTTTACCCCAGAACATAGAGAATCAACATCTTTTTTCAGTGTTAAAAATATAAAAGGTCATCCCATTATATTAAGCCAAGTGTAAAACAAAATGTTGTTGATGCTGATTGGAATTAAACACAAGGATTTTCTTGAAACTGTCTCTGTACTCTAGATAGCTAAATGCTACGCAGTACTTCAATTTTAGTCGTAACGCAAGTCGACTGAAATTAAACTAAAACTGTACTCAAATTAAAATGGCGTCCGGAAACTGTACTCCTTGTGTATAAAGTGGAGTATCTCATATCATTTAAAAACCTTTTTAAAGCTTGTTTTGTGTCCAGGAAACGGAAGTCGTTGATGTAAATGAGCGATCGGTAGTGAGCTAATTTTAGCAATTACTGCAGAAGATACAACAAAGCACAAAGCAATTAACACAAAGCGTGAGCGCTTGGCTCGTAAGTTCAACTGAAACCAGCAAACTGATTGTTATTCGATTCCCTCTCACGCACAGGAATTGAAAAACGCGTTGATACAAGATTAAAAGATGTTACCCAGGGTGTAATCACGTTTCAGTGATGTCACGCTATTCGGGCTAAATCCGGAGAAGAAACTCGACAAAATCCTGGTTACTCAAAGCGTATCAATAACACTAGCTCAATTGCCACAAATACATCTGTCTTTCTTAAAGAAAGATATGAAGCTTATGTGACGTGACGTTGGCTGTTGTTGCTCGAGAGCCAATCAAATGGCCGCTTTTATTGATTTTAATTAATAGGATCAACTTGGCCGTCAATCAACGAGTCATTAACAAGTCAGTCACAGCTACGTACAAAACACAATTCCATTAAAAATGTGAATGCGAAGCAAGAGCCGGGATGTTTCTAGGGAATACATGTGTGATCCGAACCTCTCATTGTGGTTTTCGTATCTCGGATCACTGTGTAAACTTATGTTTGTACCAAGGGTTTCCAGACATAACAACAAATGGTGTTAAACAACTTAAACCACATCGTATCGAGAATTCATTCGTGTAACCAAGAGAAGGTTTATATCACAATATATGCTCAAGGTAACCCAATCTTTGCCAGCCATGAACGGCTGTACCTGAACGTAATTTGAATCTGTGCTGCACTCTTTGTACGAGCAAGCAAGGGGGATTGAAATGAATTCCTTTGAATTTAAGGTCGTGCGGTTTTTAGGTACACAACATATAGCCATGCGATGAATGCAAAAGAACAAATCGGCCATGGCTCCACAATTACTAGCACAAATGATGCGTCCGACTTTTATAATTCCAACACAACGCCCTCCTCGGAAACTGCTAAAAGGAAACCGATGCACAAAATGGCAACTATTGCCGTAACAAGCATGGGTTCCTTGTTTGGAAACGCGGTTTCGGTAGATAAAGAAGGGCGCGCGTTAGGCAGTGTGGAAAGCAGAAAGGACGTTCATGCTAACGGTTGCAATTTCTCCCGTCATGATTCAGGTATGCAAGGGAAACTATCGCAGAAGGAGCGATTCTTTGGCAAACCGTGGAAAACTCGATCGAAGGTGATTCCGAACGCAGGCAATTCGCTCTGGGCTTCCGAGGTAAGAAGTCTTTCAGTGTCATTAATAGAAAACTTATCTACACTCTGGACATTTGTATAATTAGGGAGAAATTATCTACTCCTTAAACAGCCCAGGAAACTCAACGCGCGGATACAGTACGATAAGTGAAAAACATACCGCGTCGTGTGTGTCTGTTTAATTTCGCTCTTCTTTTCCTGGGCAGCATTTCATTCCGATCGTTCTTCTAACAAAAGTAGCTATCGTGTATCATGACGGCTAAGATGTAATCAAGCTTAGCACAAAGATTTTTCAAAACACTACAAAGTTCTTTTCTATCCCAGTTAGTGTTGCAGTGTGCAACTGCGGTTAAACAACTAATATTCGTTTTGTAAACTCGCGTGTCATTTCCTTCACAAAAGATATCGCGCGAACCTCTTCACGTAAAATGCACAGGCATTTATTCGCTCAATTTATCCGAAAGTAACATAAGTTCTATTCACTTTCCCCTCAATAGAATTTAAAGGAGGTTTAATATAAGCTTTGGGGGCATTAGAAGAGTTGTTGTGTTATCTTCTTTAATGTAAATTGCATTAGCAAGTAGTTTGCATTTTCAATTACCTTAAGTGGAGCTACTGGCACCTCAAAATCAACAAATCTCAAAGAAATTGTTTGGTTTTACAGGAAAAATGCGTTTGGACAAGTGTTGGGGGCAGAAGAGTTATCCTTGATAAAACACAACAGTTTTGTTTATCAGAACCAGAGCGTATAGCTCTACAACAAGTAGCGCTCTCGAAACTGCGAAAGATGAACTTGAAAAGTCACGTAACAATTCCCAAAGGTATGGAGCAGAATACCCGGCTAGTTTATTGCCGCCGCCATTCAGATCTTATTGTGTAATATAGATAGAATTTTATCATTATCGATGGGCAATAAATCAGTGTCCGGTCCGCGTTGCGATATTGATCATTTCGATAGAATGAATTTTAACGTGACTTGGCCGGCAAACGAGGAAGCATGCAGCTGTGTACGATGCTTTTTACGCATTATCAACAAACATAGAAATATTTACAAACCTGTTTCGTAGTTTTAAATTAATAATCTTTATTCTGTTTTAAAACTTAGCCAAAGAGGTTTGCTCGTCTATTTTTGGTTCTTCCTACGTAGACCTTAGGCAAAACTGTGAAGATTGATTAGTCGATAAAACGAAAATATAAAGCCTATATTTTTAATATTGAGAGCTAAATTACAGGCCGCAACGTTAATTTCCTGATATTAATTTCTAGCGCCTCGAGTGAACTATGCAATGCACGCCTGTAGTGCAAAACTTTTAAATTCATTGTGCAGCAACTTTCACTGTCTATAAGGAACCAACGGATAAGACTTGCACAAAAACTGTTTTGAATTTTGTATTTTACAGACGGTACAAAGCAGTTAATTACTCGAATATAAGAATGTCTAAGTTTTACAACTTGTTAGAACTCTGTTTTCGAAAACATTTTAAAACAATACTAACTTGTAAATATAATATAAACTTATAAGAAACTGTGGAAGCAAATTCAAACGTCTTTATCCTATAAATTTTTGGTGTTGCTTATGTAATTCGCCTTGGGCTTTTTCTGCAATATTATGACGTGCAATGGCATCCTTGTCAGCTAAAGTATGACCTTTTAGTTTTACAAGAACAGGGAGCACGAATGATCGCTATTCACCGATAGTGTTGTGTGTATAAAAGTTATTAAAATAAAATTACAGTCTGTTATCAGTTTCTAGATCACTTTATATTGCTATATCAGGAATTTTATTTGCACGGCAGCAAATTTTGGTATGTTCTCAATCGTGATATTTCGGTGCGTTTCAAATCCCCGCCGGCATAGTTAGATTGTGATAAATACAATTCCATTGCAATAGAGGCGGAATGTTTTAATCATTTCTATCAGTTTTAGTGGTTATGGATTTAAAATATTATATCACCTAACTTTATCCTTAAAACATGTTTTAATAGCTGCAAAAAAAAAAGATTTTGTAGTTTAAATTAATTATCGAATCGCAGTCGAAAAGTCGCGTGTCATGAAAGTTATCTACATTTTCGGCTTATCACTATTTAAAAACACAAATTCGCTTTGTTCCGAAGGAATGGTGATTTTAAGAAAGTTTAATATTTTTTTCTTTTACATTTCTTTCAAACAGCTTGCTACAGTATAAAAGGTTATGATCTGTGTTGCATGGATTAAGTCTTACAAATTAGAATTGATGGTTGTCGTGTCCATAAATATATATGATTATCTGAAATTAGCTTTAAAATGCAACATGAAATTGGAGTTAATTAACATGAAAACCCTCGGAACTAATTAAAGCTAACGTAAATAAAACAAGAATGTTCAGGAATCGAAATGTAGTTATAATGTATGCAACAATTTTCCGTTATATAGTATTTGGAGGCTAGCTTCGACATTTACAAATCCTAAAACGTTATTTGTAAGCGAAGGCTTATATACTATACTATACAAACTTGAAAGGAACAAAATAGATAAAAAGATAGTAACGGAAAAAAAGGATAGTTGTTAAAACGTTTTCGACTAAATGTTCAATTCTGAAAAAATTAAAAATTACAATATTTTAATACAACATTAATTATACACAGCCATCGTTTTTTAACGTTTTTAAGAAATTTTAGCATTTGAAATGTTTAGACAGGTTACAGTTTTAGATCTCTAGAAGCATTATATAGCTTTTATCTAAGCAGCTTTTAAAAATTTGCTGACACAAAATACAGGCAAATAGCACTTCTTGATTTTTAAGCATAGAATAACAACTCCTAAAATTTCTTGAGCAATTCAAATTTTTAAATAAAAAAAATTAACTAATTATACAAATTAATAAATGTAAATGAAATAAATTAGATAAAAAAAGAGTTTCGACTGAGTAACAAAACTTTTTTCTTTTTGTTTCAGAATCACAGTCGGTGAAAAAATCCCTCAAGAGAGCAATATCTCTTAAAAGTAAAGTCATTGGCATTAATCTTTTTGACAAAGATAAAGGTAAGCTTGCTATCGTATCACTATTTAGCAATGGTGGGCATTTACAATTCTGAGAAAATTCTGTTGGTGTTTAACTCTAAGTTTATTGAAATTAATTCAAATTTTCTTTTCCTAATTTATAAGAAATACAACACTTTCCCCTTTTATGTATGTCAAGACAGACGTAGTAACTAAGATTTCAAATAGAGTCATGTGGAGCATCTTAACCCATATCTTGCTAAAGCCAGTTTCAGAAAAAAAAAAACAAGAATGTCTCCATGTTTGAACCACTAGTTAATAACCCTTTGAGCCCCAAGCGCGACAAATGACTTGTTGTTAAATTCTCCCAACTGAGTTCCAAACTTCCTATATAAGCAGTTTGGGAGAATTTGGCATTTCAACTTCCAC